>VXBA01003121.1:1632048-1659855 GCA_013399895.1 Serilophus lunatus | reverse complement strand
GAGGTGGAAGGGAGAGGCCGGTGGGGATGGGGGAGCGGGACGGGGCGCGCGGTCCCGGTGTGCCCCCGGCGGTACCCGCCGCAACGGGCGGTGTGAGAGAAAAGTGAGAATGGTGGGGAGGAAAAGGGGAAATAGTGTGAGGGAAAACCGGGAGCGTTGTGAGGGAAAAGCGGGAATGGTGTGAAGGAAACCGGGAATGGTGGTGTGAGGGACAACCGGGAATGATGTGAGGGACAGCCGGGATCCATGTGGGGGAAAAGTGGGAATGGCGTGAGGGAAACCGGGAATGGTGTGAGGGAAAGGCGGGATCGGTACGAGGGAAACCCAGGAATGGTGGGAGGGAAAACCGGGAATGGCGTGAGGGACCAGCGGCTCCCGGCTCCGCTCCGGGGTGTGTGACCCTTGGCAGAGGCTGTTCCTCGGCTGCTCCCGGCGTGTCTGCAAGGGACACGGCCTGTCGCTGGGGGTATTCCAGCCCTGGGGTGACCCGCTGTGTCCCTTCCCAACCCGATCCTTCAAGGAAAGCGTGTCTTTGGTAGTCCGGGCGCTCTGGGGCCGATTTACTCCCCAGTAGGAGGAATTCTATCCCGCAGCCAGGAATTCCAGCAGGAATGCTCAGTGCTGCGCTCTGCCTTTGCAGAAAGCTGAGGGAGGTGTTTTACCTGCTCACAGCTGTCAGAACTTTCCTGGAGACCTCCCTAAAGTCCAGGCTGATGTTGTAACCAGACTGGATGTGGCTCATGTGGAGGAATGGCAGAAAAGCTTAGTTTGAGGGAGTTTTTAGGAGACAGGAAATATTGTGGAGTGTCTGTGTGTGGTGAACAAGCTCATCTCAATAATTAGCACTTGCTTGAACAGCTCAGGGCTTTTTTGCGTTGGACTCAGAGGGAGTGAGAGGTAGGTGAGCTGTATGTAAGAGGTTGGGCTGAATTACACAATCATACAAGTTTTTGTGAGCACGCTGAAGATCTTGCAGTTAAATTAATCTTTTTATCCTTAGAGAAATTAATGTGAAAATAATTTTAATGTATTTGTGTACAGGAATGCTTTTGATATTGTATCAGGACTAGTAACCATGTGCTGCAGGTAAATCTGGTACTGCTTTATGTGAACACAGACAGTTTCTGTGTTCTGCTGTGACTTTGCTCCAGCTGACAAACTGACTCCTAAAATTTTCCATCAGCATCACCCTGGTCTTGAGGGGAAGCTTTGAGCAAATTCAAGCAACTCTTTTTATAAGCCTTGTTTGCAAAAAAACCCAAAATTGTATCTTGGGTGGAAGGGGATTCAACATCCCCTTGTCTCAGAATTGTGTTTTAATGCTCAAAGCCACTTATCCCTTAGCACGTATTATCACTTATTTCATATAAGAAGAGGCACTAGTTTTAAGAAGTTCCTGAAATTCCTTGTGCATTTAGTGATGGCAACTTTACAGAAAGCCTTTGAGCTTCCTGACTGTGTTGAGGATCTTATCGTTTTGATCTTCAGGAGCTGTGAAACAGTTGCTGCTTAAAAAAGATCGAGTCGTTTCCCACTGGATTCTCGGGTTTTTGAAATCCGTTTTATCTTTAAAATTATCTTTAAAACAGTGATAACTAACTGGGCTCACCCGGCAGAGGAAGGAGGAGCCGGGAGAGGAGGTCGGGGCTGTAACCAGCACATGGTTTGTCCTGCACTGGGAGGGGCCACACTGGGAGTCACAAGCTGAAGTTGCCACTGTTTCAGCTCCCCTTCAGCTTTTGAGCAAGTGAGCCCTTTGATTTGGAGATCTGTTTCATGGGAGGTCCTCAGAAGGGAAATAAAACCACTTTATAAGCAGCACAATCCTTCATTGCAAGTGGAAAGGGTGTAATATGGCCCTGCTTTAAAATAGATGTTCTGTGGAGAGGGGGGTTCATTCCCCAACTATTTATGTTGTAGTTCAATATTAGTCTCTGTACTGTTATCTTTCCATTTTTTTTCCTTAATGATGATACTAAAGACAGCAGTTCTCACATATTTTCTTTCATTCAGCAATGAAATAAATAAATAAAAAATCATCTGTTGTCTTTGCTTATTGGCCGCTTTATGGATTTTTCTGGAACAGCTCAGGCATATTGATTATATTATTATTAAATTGTTGATAAACAGAAGATAAAGTTTTGAGCAACTCTTTGACCTTCCCAAGCTCATTTTACCCCCACCACCATTTTGCAGCCCACCAAAAAACCAGGAAAGTTTTCCAGTATCCAATATTGTCTTCCCAGTATTCTGCCTGTAACTGGTGACAGCTGAATTCCATTTTTTTGGATCCCTCCAAGTGGGAGGAATGTGTGCCTGTGTTCCCTGAGCCACTACTTTCTCACTTGGGAATTATTTAGGACCAGCTTTTATAGTAGTTCTGCTTTTTTTTTCAGGTTAAATGTATGACCTTTTCCTCCCTCTTATCTCTTGTTTTCTTGAAGAAACCGTAGTGTAAACACAATTCTGCTGATAAGAAAGTCCCTTATATGGAAATAATTGGCTTCTAAAATACACTGAGCCTGTAAAATGCCCTGTTGTATTAATAGAAATATGCCCATATGTCATTTTGAACCTGTAAAAAGGGTACAAGTAACACATGGGGTGTATATTTCCCTTCCTTCAAATTCTTCAAATTTCTTGCATCTCTTACAGAAAAAAAAAAAAATATTTCTGGGGATGAAGTTTCTGAAGGTGTTTAAGTGTTATACCCATTGAGCTTTTTGGTGTTGTCCCATCAGAGAGTTAAATGTTACAAAGCTCAAGGGAACAAAGCTGAATAATTCCTTAGGGAAAAGGTACTTTTAAACTTTTTGGTATTTTGATTCACTTTACAGCAGATTGGAGGATAAGTGACACACCTCTCAGTCGAGGCATCCAGGGCAGGACAAATATTTCAGCAAATTGGGTTTGTGATTTAATCTTCATCAGGTGTTTCAGGAAGAGCTGGGATTGCTCATGGCCAGCACACATTCCTGCCCTCTCCCTTCCATCCCTTGATTATAGAATTTCTTCTTTTCCCCTCCCTAAATTTCTGCTTCTCTGTGTGTGGAGGATAAATAGTCAGATATTAGTCCACCAATTTCACACACCAGCAAACGTGTTATTTATCTGATTTTATGCCTCTCTTCACAACACTTAGTCTCTGTGCTGCTGACCTATTGGAAGTGAAAAACATTCATCTTCACAGAGAAGGTTCACAGTGTTGTCAGCAGTGGGAAACAACACCAGCAGTGAAATCACACTTCGTGAAACCCAGGAAGACAGAATCCCCAACCTTGCAGCAAGACATTACTTGAGTACCTCGTTAGGAACAGATGATAGAAGTGCAAACAGCCTTTCTGTGCAGGTTTGCAGCTTTCACTTTTTTTACAGTTTTTGGGAGTGTGCAGGGGGGTGTGTGTGTGTAAATATATAGGTACTGTTGGAGAGTATATATTGCAAAGGCTGTCGATGGGAGAAGAGGCATTTTTTGAGATGTTGTCCAATTTAAATAACAAAATGCAGCACAGGATCCTTGGGTAGAAGCTTGAGCAGTGTAGGTTTCTTTTGCATCTGGACTTGTGATAAGTAGTGGGGCTTTTTCCCCTTCCTTGTGTCTGAAACAGCATCAAAATTACCCAACCCATCAGATCCTCTGCAAACCACTCACAGCTGAGTGCAGCATTCCTGCATTTTCCTGGGGATGCCCCAGGAAGTCAGATGTGTTTCTTGGCTGAGTTTTATAACTTTTTTTGCTTTCTTTAGTGGCTTTGCCCCTGCCACACTTCCTGTGTGTTTCCCCCGTAGAAATCTCCCTGGGGTTCCTGTCTCCCCTGTGTGTGTTTCCTCCTCCTTCCCTGTATTCCCCGTCTCCGGCCGCAGTTTCTCGCGGCCCTGGCGCCTCCTTGCTGCAACATTGCGCCTCATTAAGGGTTTGACAACATTGTGTCTCCCACGGCAGCCGTCGACGGAGCTGGAGCCGTGTCCCTGCTGTGGAATTCAGCGGCCAACATCAGGGTCTCCTAGTGGCTCGTGTATTTGCAGGTCCCACAAATATCTGCCTGATTCTGTTTGAAGTTTCAGCATCAGCGACTCAGCTGTTTCTAAAGGTGAAGTTTCAGGCGGGTGAAGCTGTTGGAACAAGTTCTGACAAAGACAAAGAACTTGGCTTCTCCTGCTGCCACTCTGGTGCTCCTCTGACCTCTCAGTGAGCTGATGGAGCTCCTGTCCTAGAAAGTATCCAACAGGTATAAAAAGCTGGGTTGATTTAGTTTGTTTCTTTGTTTCCTGCTTCATTTTAGGGAGCTGAATCAACTCACTGGGAGGTCGAGTGAGAGCTGAGCTGATGAAAGGGAAGGGACCACAAGGCTTGGACAAGCAGATGTGAGAGTAAGGGGCAGAGGAAAGAAGGGGAACTACCCCGTCAAAGGCAGGTGACTGTTGAAGATCAATAAACTGTTGGGCCAAAGATTAAGCTTTTTCACCCTTTCCTTGTGAAGAGTTTTCCCAAGTAGAGATTTCTTTTGTTTTTCCTGAAAGTAATTTTGAAATAATAATTTGAGTTTTTTTAACCCTAGTTCAAAAAATGAAATAAGTACCAAATGTAGTGCTTAGGTTTCTGAAATCTAGTTTGGTGATACCAGTAGAGGGGACTGGAGCCTCTCTGACAGAAGAGGCTGAGGGAGCAGAGCCTGTTCAGCCTTGAGAAGAGGTGACTGAGAGGGAACCTCACAAATATCTGTCAGGATCTGCATGGGGGTGTCTGAGGATGGATCCAGGCTCTTCTTGTGGTTCCAGCCACTAGGATTTGAGGCAGTGGGCAGAAACTGATGCACAGCAAGTTCCGTCTCAACGTGGAGAAGAACTTCTTCTCTGTGTAGATGACCAAGTACTGAACAGGTTGTCCAGAGAGGGTGTGGAGTCTGTCACTGGAGATATTCCAGAACCACTGGACACAATCCTGTGCCATATGCTCTGGGATGATCCTGCCTGAGCAGGGCAGTTGGACCAGATGAGCCACTGTGGTCCCTTCCAACCTGACCCATCCTGTGGTTCCGTGAAGGCTGACACTGAAATCTCCTCGTGGGTTCCTGCAGGAAGGATGCAGGTGCTCCTGCTGCACTTGCCCTTCCTGGATCTGGAGTCTTGCTGCCACTGGTCTGAGGACCAGCAGCTGCTCTCCCATGTGGCACCTGCACACAGACAATGGGAGATTTCCTGATACACTCCTGCTGTTTCCTTGATGTCACGTGAACATCATGAGGAAAAAAAAAAAAAAAAAAAAAAAAAGAAAGAGCTTTGTTCCCAATCTGCAGTGAAGGTGGCTGGAAAAAAATGGGTGGAGAGAACAGAAACAGATTATCTGGAGGAAAGATCTTAGGTAGTTAGTGGCAGAATAATCTTTAGCTGAGAAGTAAGTCCTCAAACATCTGATATTGCCAGAGTTCTGTATCTACACACTGTGCCAGACACAGCTTTTGTGAGGGGCTAAACTGGCTTTTGGGACACTGTTGGAGGGAGTTCTTGTCTTCCTATGGATGCTCCTGTTGCTTCCTCTTCAGTTATGCCAATGCAATCGTTCCTGACACTGTGGTTTAGTATAAAAGTTGACCAGCATTTGAAAAGGAAGGGGTTTTATTTATTGTCTGGTGTGCTGTGTCATACAGGCCTGCAGATACTTGTAGTGGCACAGCTGAAGGAGGAGTGACCTGCAGGTGCAGGTGGGATGAACAAAAGAGAGCAAGAGTGACTTGGAGCAACTTCATTACTGAAAGGTGTGCATTTACTGAAATTCTAACAAATTGTGCATTTACTCAGCTAGTTTGCTTTTTGGTGTTTTTTTACATAAGTTTTTCAGGGTTTCAGATGATGCAGGTAAATGTCTTAAAAAGGTTCTCCAAAGCAGTCCTGTTTTGTTTCTTGGCATCATACTTTGTTTTATTCCTGCCTGTTTTGTCTAAAGGCTATTAAACTGAAAGTCAAGCACTTGAATTAGGAAATACCAGGATTAAAGCTGCCTTTGCAGGATTAATTTGGTCCCCTGCCATTTGTGTATGTTGCAGCCTTGGTTACTGTTAAAGTGACAGAGTTACATTGCACTGAACACAAGAGACTGCTCTGAGCATAAAAGGGAGGGGTGCTTTTCTCTGTTGTGTTTGATGTGATGGATTATAGGTGTTCTACGAATGAAAAAGGAGAAAAATTACTGTTTTAGGATGAGCAAAGGGACACACAGTAATTACATGGTGTTTATGCTGCCAGTTTCACACAAAGCACAAACCTCGGCAAAGCAGATGAAAATGAAAGATTTTAAAATCTTTCAAAACATTTGACTAATACACTGCTTTCTCACTGTGTCCTTGAAAGTGGGGGTTGTGCAGCAATTTGTTTTGGGTGTCTCTACAGCACTGTTTCAATTCCAGTTTCCTGAGCACACTGTTGGTCTCCTACCTCCACAAACCTTCTGCAAGTAGCATCCCAGATGAACCACTTGAGTTTGCAAACTCACTTTCTTCCAGACGAAGCTGGAGGAAAAGATGCCTTCCTGGAACACTTGTTCTAATAACACTCCAAGTGTTACTGGATGCTCAGACCATGAAACTGGATTGGGGCGCGTCAGACTCCACCACTTTAAGTTGCAGTGCCATCCACAGAGGAGGGAGGCAGTGAACCATCATCCTCCCCCACCCAGTATTTTTAAGCAAAACATAGAAAGCAAACCAGGCCAGATGGGTTTCTCAAATTAAGATTGACTGCACTGCTTTTTTTAGTTGGAGGTGTGTGGGGGATTATGCATTATAACTATCTTAGGTGAATTAAGGATAAATTAGTGTTTATGAAATGACACTGAAACACTCAGTAAAGACTGATTTGGTGAGGAAACAGCATTCTGCTTTTGGTATTGCCATGACACTATGAAGTCATTTGGTAGTTTCGGATTTAGAAGCGGTAGCTCAGTCCTTGAGGCAGCACCCTTTAAGTCATTACTCAGTAATTCCAATTTAGACTTTGGTCACCTGTTCATCACCATTAGTTATAATGTTTACCACTCTTACTTATCAATCATAGGGTTACAGCTTCTTAGTGGTTTTATTTTATTTTGGAAAACTTTACAGTTTTGCTTGCAAGCTGATGAACAGTGAAACCTTTTTGTTGTAGTAGCAGACATCATGTTTAAATCATAGTCTAAATAGTAGTTTCTCAAATCAGCTGTAAAAAGAAGTGAACTGCTTTTAAGAGACACATCATTGGCTTGTTTTACTACCACCATGGAAGAAGGGAGTATAAAGAGTGCCTATGAAAAAAAAAATAAAAAAGAAAATTGGAATTGCTGATTTCTCTGTGTTCCTGTGCACGGATATATGAATTCCGATTCCTGCCACAGAAGTTCTTTGTTTAAGTCAACTTAAAACCTGATTCTCTTCTTTTGTTAAGCTCTTGTCAAGAACAGTGTATTGAGTTATTGTGACATCCTGCAGTACGGAGTGGGCTGTGTTTTGAAGCTTACGGAACATGGAGATTTCTGCACTGCAGCTTAATTTGTGCTTATTGTGCTCTTGGATCCAGTGAAAACTGTGACGTTTCCCAGAAAACAGATCCTGCCAGTACAGTCTTAGGTGACATATATTTGATAACTGGAAGTATATAATTAAAAGCACTTATTAAACATAAGCAAACATGATAATTTTAGATTCCAGACAATAATCCTGGTTCCTTCTCCCTTCCCAGTATTAATGCCCTTTCCATCATCCTATTAAAAGTGACAACAAAGCCCTCTTAATTTGTTTAGTCAGCAGGATACTGTCAGGGTTGCTTAGCCTCAGAAAGATGAGTTGGTATAACTAAGCTTCAGATACCTGATTCACGTGCAGTTGTCAAGATAGCTCTTCATAAAACTGGAGATAAAGAGTGAAAAGATTGATCTGTTCCTGTGGACAGGTGTATTGCAGGGAAAGAAAACAGCCTGTCTGTCTGTCTGTCCTCTGGTTAATTGGGCGTCATATTCTTGGTGTAAGATCAGCAATTAACAGGGCCTTTGAAACTGGGCAGATGAGGTGGTTCTTCCCATACCTGTGCTTCCGTTTTGAGTCTCACACCTTTTCTCCAAACAAACTGTTTCCTTAGTCCCTATTTGTTGATGGTTTGGCCAATTTACAAAATACAAGAGGGATTAGTTGTGTTTACTTTCTCTCTTACAGTTCACACAAGGCAACCTGCAACTTTCTTGTTGTCGTTCTTTTTCAGAAACATCAGAATCATGGAGGGGCTCTTGCATTACATAAATCCAGCACATGCCATTTCCCTCCTAAGCACTCTGAACGAGGAGCGTCTCAAGGGACAGCTGTGTGATGTTGTGCTGATAGTAGGAGATCAGAAATTTCGAGCTCATAAGAACGTTCTGGCTGCCAGCAGTGAGTACTTCCAGACTCTGTTCACGAATAAGGAGAACGAGTCTCAGTCAGTGTTTCAACTCGACTTTTGTGAGCCAGATGCTTTTGATAATGTGTTGAACTACATTTACTCTTCGTCCTTGTTCATCGAGAAAGGCAGTCTGGCAGCTGTGCAAGAGCTGGGCTACAGTCTTGGGATATCCTTTCTTACAAACATTGTTTCCAAGAGCCCTCAGGCCCCTTTTCCTGCTTGCCCTATCAAGAAAATACTGTATCAAGATGAAGATGAAAGCAGTTCTCAGAAGAGAAGCGTCATTGTCTGTCAGAACAGAATTGAAGCACAAGCGAAAAGTATAAATCAAACGCAACATGACTTAAGCCATACTCCTAAACCTTCGCCCTCTGTGGCTGTCAAAACTAGCAGCAGACCACAAATAACAAAACCGACTGAAACCCTTCACAACCTATCACTGACTGAAAGGAGGTGGCTGAAAGAAAGTCCTTTGAGCTATACGAAGGTTCTAGAAACTTCTGGAGCTGTGGAGGATCAGAGCAGAGGTGCTTTGGTGAAAAGGAACACGGTACTGCCTCAGATGCCTTTAGCAGAGAAAGAAATTGCAGGTGACGAGCCAGGAAGCAGTGGTCAGCTTTTGAGAGGAAAGGCTGTGGAGATGTCACTGAAGAGACCACGTCCACCAGTCTTGTCTCTGCGTGGGGCATCGGAATCCACATTTTTGTTGCGAGAGGCGGGAAAAGGAAATGGTCAAGGTGAAGACAGGAATTTGCTATACTACTCAAAGTTAGGGCTGGTAATCCCATCTAGTGGGTCTGGCCCAGAAAACCAAAGTATTGACCGAAGTGGGCCCCTTGTGAAAAGTCTTCTGCGAAGGTCACTGTCCATGGACAGCCAGGTCCCTATTTACTCACCTTCTGTTGACCTAAAGCCTGCACAGGTGTCATCGTCCTCCTCACCGGGAACTAACGATTCCCAAAAATCATTCAGTGTTGTATCTCAAAAGTCATCCTCGAAAGATTCATCGGAGAAGTTAGTCTTGGATGAAAAACCACAGGTAATACACCCACATCGCCTTAGGTCTTTCAGTGCCTCTCAGTCAACTGATAGGGAGGTTGCTTCCCCTCTCTCTGAGGTGCGGATAAAAACTGAACCCAGCAGCCCACTCTCAGATCCTGCCGAAATAATAAGAGTTACAGTGGGTGACGCTTCAGCATCGACAAACAAAGACTTTGCTTTTAAAAATGAGGAGGATCATAAGGAACCAGGTAGACTTCCAGCAAAAAGGAGGTTTCAGGATGACAGAATGCTGCCGTTTAAGAAACTGAAGGCGGGTGAGCAGGGTTCTCCTGGGTCAGAAGAGAACTTTGAGGAAGACTCAAGCCCGACACACCTCGATGCTGATTTTCCTGATTCTGATGCCAGTAAAGATGAATACAGTGAGATGGAAGAAACGAGACCAAATAAAAAATTTAAATGCAAACACTGCCTTAAAATTTTCAGGTCAACAGCAGGTCTTCATCGTCACATTAACATGTATCATAATCCAGAGAAGCCCTATGCTTGTGACATATGCCACAAGAGGTTTCACACCAATTTCAAAGTGTGGACGCACTGCCAGACACAGCATGGAATTGTGAAGAATCCCTCACCAGCTTCCAGTTCGCACGCCCTTTTGGATGAAAAATTCCAAAGAAAACTGATTGATATAGTGAGGGAGAGAGAAATTAAGAAAGCTCTGATTGTGAAACTAAGACGTGGCAAGCAGACCTTTCAGGGCCAGTCTGCTTCACAAGCACAACAAGTCATCAAAAGGAATTTAAGGTCAAGAACCAAAGGAGCCTATATTTGTACCTACTGTGGGAAAGCTTATCGTTTCCTCTCACAGTTTAAACAGCACATAAAAATGCACCCAGGGGAGAAACCCATTGGAGGGAATAAGGCTCCCAAGCAGAAGGATCACATTCATATTGAAAGCCCAGTGGAAAACAAGGAGGTTTATCAGTGCCGCCTCTGCAATGCCAAGCTCTCCTCACTTATTGAACAGGGAAATCACGAGCGACTCTGTAGAAACGCTACTGTCTGTCCTTACTGCAGCCTTAGATTTTCTTCTCCAGAGCTGAAGCACGAGCACGAAAGCAAGTGTGAGTACAAGAAGCTTACTTGTCTGGAGTGTATGCGCACCTTCAAATCATCCTTCAGCATCTGGCGTCATCAAGTTGAGGTTCACAACCAAAACACGATGGCTCCGTCAGAGAACTTTTCTTTACCTCTCATGGATCACAACGGGGAAGTAAGTAGTTCGTCGAGATTGACTCCGCAGTCCGAGTCCAATAAAATGAACAATTTCGTGGCTGCAAAGGAGGATGGTGTGTTCAGCGATTCATCAGAACAAATCAATTTTGACTCTGAAGATTCCTCATGCCTACCCGAAGACTTAAGTGTTTCCAAACAGTTTAAAATCCAGATCAAAGAAGAGCCTGCAGATGATATAGAGGATGAGGTCACCGAAACGAGCAGGGAACCTAAGGAGGTGGTCTCCAAGAAGGATGCCAATTTGTGGCCCTGTGAAAAGTGTGGGAAGATTTTCACCTTGCGCAAGCAGCTGGAGCGTCACCAAGAGCTCCTGTGCTCCGTGAAGCCCTTTATTTGCCACGTGTGTAACAAGGCCTTCCGAACGAATTTCCGGCTGTGGAGTCACTTCCAGTCTCACATGTCACAGGCTGCAGAGGAGTCCTCAAACAAGGAGCCTGAGATATGCCCACCAGCTAATTCCCCATCACCACCACCCTTACCCCCACCCCCACCACTCCCCAAAATCCAGCCTTTGGAGCCGGATAGTCCGACAGGCTTGCCGGAAAGCTCCAGTACTACTGAGAAATTGTTCGTGCCCCAGGAGTCGGACACGCTCTTCTATCACGCTCCGCCGCTCTCAGCAATCACGTTCAAAAGACAATACATGTGTAAACTCTGTCACAGGACTTTCAAGACAGCTTTCAGTCTCTGGAGCCATGAACAGACACACAATTAGCTTTAACAGGAGCCTTGCAAAGCTGGCTCGGGGAGGGAAGGGAGGGCTGTGTTCAGGGTCTCAGATGGCTGCCACACAAACTAGAAATGTAAGAGGGTCAAAACGATGATGTCGATGGTGATGGAAAATCTGGAATTTGTGATGCTGCTTGGATGTGAAGATTGGGGGAACCTAACTTGGTTAGTAGGTAGAAAGCAGAGTAATTTAAAATCCTGTGGTCTGGGATCTACTAGTAAGAGTATAAATTTTATTTCATGTAACACTGAAATACGATTGCATCTGGATTGTATGCATGGATCTTCATCCTGTGATGTTGGTGTGTGCGTGTGTATTATATATAAAGTTATATATTAAATGAAAGAGCAACAACGATTTGGATTCAAACTGTGAGCTTATAGTAGTGAAATACTGTAACCAGCTTTGTTAATTTGTTTTTAAAAAAGAAACCAACACAAAAGCTCCGTATAAAGAGTTGCCATGCACGGGCAGTTAGGGAGGAAGTGGATGGAGTGTCTTGCTGTATTGACTTAGGTCTTAGAAACCTCTAGCAATAACAAATAAACCTCAAGTCTGAGTAATCCTGATGTTATTGGATACGAATGTTTGCTATTTTAAGGGAACATAGAATTGTTTTGTTTGTTGTATGGAACTTGTGCAAATTAAAATAGAATCTAAAGTCAGCAATATTATTACTAAGATTTTATATAAGAAGTAGCAGCAAGTCTGCTTTCAGCCATTTAATTATAAGTTTCTAAGGAAAATCGAGAGTGGGGGTACTTTGCTTTATATAATGTCCCAAAGACTAATTTCCTATGGATACTTGGGTAGCTGAAGTCATTGTGTAACAGCCATCATAATGCAAATGGTACTGTTTATAACATGAACTGGGGTTGAATGGAAGTCAGACACGTTTCCTAGTTTTGTTTCCACTATTTGTACAACTGTTTGTAATTCTGACTACAAAGGAATGTATAGTTATTAAATCAACAAGAGAGAGCTTATCAAGGGACAGAAGATGAGTTGTGTTTCTAACACAGTAATAAGCTTGGCCATGAGTACAAAGATATGTTTTAACAAAACCTAAAAAAAAATGTAAATATTTATATAGACACCTGTATAAATGAAGAAGTATGTATTTGAAATTTGTATTACGCGTACATATCCAGCTCAAAGCAGAGGAGAAAATCACACTACAATCACTGCATTTTATGAATACAATGCATAGAGTAGTTCTTTCTGCTGCTTTTCTATCATATGTGATACTGTGTTGCAATTTTCCAATTTGTTGAAAATTGTGGTAAAAATGGGCTGCAGATACTCCGTGTGGTTCCATTGCTTTACCTCAAATCACAACTGGAGCATTTAGTATGAGTAGGATCATACATATATTTACCAGGAGCTATAGCAAGGGTCCAAAATTTTTCTCTAAGCAAAAGAATACTTAACTCAGAAGTAGGAGGTGAACCAACAATGGGAAATTCTTCTGCTGGAATTTCAACTTGCTGGAGCAGTGATGGATTGGAGTGAAGGTAAATGATGCAAACAGTATTTATGATCCTGACCAACTTTTCCCCCTGCAGGGTTGGGAGAGGGGGATGTCATTCCACACTGCTGAGTCAGAGCCCAGTCTGCGCCCACTGAAACCAGTTTCAGGGGGAGTAGGGGTGGGGCTTTAATTCCCTGTGTAACCATGTATGTAACTCGTTTTTTACAGTATCCCAAACTCAGAAGTTGGAAGAATTGCAAGCTGACACTAAGATTTAGCAAAATTAAGCACAAGTGTAATTCCTAAGAATCTGAGGATGGGCATCCTTAATCAGGCACACGCCAGAGTGGATTTTTCTCAGTGAAAGCCCAAGTGTGCCACCATTTTTTTTTCCAACAGATTTTTAATTCTTTTTTCTGTAAGCTAAATTTAAAAGAATTAGCTCAGGATGGACCCCTGACTTTTTTTTCAGCTCCCAAAAACTTTGCAATGTTAAGTTTCAAGCGTTTTCTGCTTCACTTTTTACTAAAATCTAAAATTGTTACTAAAAACTTCTAATAGTAACATGTTGTTCTTTTTTGTCCTCTTTCAGGCAAATTGTAGCTGAGTATGATTTGGCTAATTTGCTTGAACATCAGTTAAACTGTTTCAGTGGCATTGCAATTAAACAAGGTACTTGCTTAATAGTGACATTTCAAGTTACTTTTTTATTTCTCCTAATAAGAATTAATTTCTTCTTTTCCAGAAACAATTTTTAATTAAAATGGTTATTGCACTTAACCTGATTTAAGAAAAAATAAATCAGAAAAACGTAAAGCCTCGCTAAGTATGTTTTAAATGTATTTAAGAAATCTGCATATAAAATATGAACATGTTTTTGTAAAATGGCTCCTGAGTTTTCCCCAATGATTCCCCCACACAACAGTCTGAAAGTTTAGCTGTAGCCTTTTAAAACTCAGAGTGTTTTCTGAAGGAAGGTGGCACTGAGCTCAGCTGGGTCAGAGTCATCTCACTTCCACCTGGGATTCTGCTCTGTCATAGGGTTGGTAAATTCTACACACTTTAAATCAAAACCTTGTGCAACATCTTTGCAAAAACCTTGACCTTTTTCCTGAAAAATTCATCAAATATTTTTGGTCTAAATAGCCTCCTAAGTTTTATTTCAGTTGTTTTGGTTGGGGGGGGAGGGATTTTTAAATTTTTGTTTTCAACTTTGGGCATGTTCTGTATGGTTGTTTTGTTTTGTTTTTTAATTTGGTTCCTGTTGTTTAGTAAAGGAATTCAGGATCTCTAAAATTTAAATATGAGATGTTTATATAGCAGTTCTGGTTTTCTATTACCTTTTATACAGTATCTTAAAAAGCCCTTGATAGAAGTGTTTATTTTGGAGGATACAGAATAAATATGCTTCCACTTATATAACTTTAATATATGTTTTAAAAGTTAAATTATGGAAAAAAAATGTTAGTTGCTTGTTTATAAATAAAAGTCTTTTGAAGAGTGTCTCGTTTGGCCACAGCCAAAATAAAAGGCAAATTTATTGATACAAAAGCCTGTCTTCATCATATTTTGTTTAATTTTATAGCTGTGTACTGAAATGACACAAAGTTAGAGGTCTTGTTAAATATAAAAAGTGTTATGCTTTTTTTCTTAAAACTTGTGACAGGAATGTGCAGATGTTTTAATATATAGACTAGAATCTATAATTCTTTTCTTTTTTGCTATTTTTATAATCTGTCAGATAAATCTCAGCGAACTCTCCTTCTTCAGTGGAAGTGGAGTGGAAACTTGTGTTGCTTTTAAGAGGAGGAGGGTTGAGCCATGAAATGTATTTTGGTTTGAGACATTTTATCCTTTCAGGCACCGTGTTGGCAAAGCCTCTAAGCCTGTGCTTAGGTCCATTAAGATCAGTCTTATTTTTTTTTACACATCCTTAATTTCTTTGCTGAATTGGGACCGTGATCAACCTCAGAATTGAGTGATGGCAGCAAAATACACAGTTTGGGCTTTTTTAAAGTCCTAGAGCCAAAAGGTAGAACCAATTTTCCTCTGCATAAAACCTGCATATACAGCTGGGGAGTAGTTTTACAAAAACAGAGGATGTGAGCCAGTAGTGATACTGTCTCTAGTTTTGGAGGGTTTTTTGGCAAGGGGGAGTGAAACACCCTGTGGCAGGTGATTGAGGAGGTGACCTGTGAAGTGAGTGACACCAGAATTTGTCTGGGATGTTTCAGAATTGAGATGTTGCCTTATCTGTGACCCCAAACAGCTGTAAGAGGCTTGTCCTGCATTTCCTCTTTAGGCAGGAACATCCAGGAGATTTTTTTTTTTTTGCCTGATGTTCGTTTTCCCCCAGGCAGGGCACTCAGGTTTGCTGCAAAGCTCTTCATGGACTCTCTTTGTGTTTCAAGCTTCCAGTGTCAAAACTAGTTCCTCCCATGGGATCAGGAGAGACTATGCCTAATTTCTTGGCTCTAACACTGAGGGTGCAAATATCTGGCATGAGCCTGTATCTGGCATGTGCCTATACTGTTCAAAAAAATTGTTTACATTTTCCTACCAGAACATTTAGATAAAAATCAAAACAAGCTTAGGGGGTTGGGGTTTGTTGGTGGGTTTTTTGTTTTGGGTTTTTTTTTGATGTGTTTTTTTTATTTTTTTGAGTATTGCTATTAATGCATCAGTGTTAAAATCTGTTTCTGTTGTTGCTGAACACAGCCTGATAGTATTTTTAATGCCATTGATTCTTGTTTATTTAAGATGACTTATGAAAAACTGTACTGTAACTGCTGTACAGAAAGGGACACTATCAAGAGGAAAGTTGGATACAGAAAATGGACTTACCTGTATTAGAAATACTTGACATTAATAAAATCGAAGAATTTAAAAACTAGTCATAACACTTGAGCTGCTTGGGCATGAAAATGCCTATTGCAGGCATCCTCAATATGTCAGAAAAATGTATGTGAATTCCATGGATTGAGCTGATTTTTCATGTTGCTTTTTCTCTCACTGTTCCAGAATAAAAGACTCAATCCAATTTTTCCCATTCCAGTTTCTCAGCAATATACATCACCTTTTAAAGACACAAGCTTCCCACTATTGCAGCAGCATCTTTGATTCAAATACATACATAAAACCAGAGCAAACTCCCTTTTGAAATGTATCATGGAACACGTTTTAAGGCTTATTCTTGACAGTGTCCCTTTTTAAAAAGCAGGAAAATGGGATCACTTTTAGTGCTTGAGTACAGGGGAGTAGTTTCCTACAGTTTCTAGAAATTGGAATTACCCAATATATTTGCTAGAGAATTTTTCCAGTTAGTTACACAAACTCATTTGTGTCATTTTAAAGGATTATAGAGGTAAGAAACCACGCTGGGTTTATAATCCTGTGTACCTTAAACATTCTATATCTGTTCAATACACCAAGAAGGGTTTTTACTTTTTTTTTAGGACAGAGACTTAATAGCTTAAGGTAACTTTTTCTTTAATGTAATGTAAATCCATTGCTGCTTTGTACAACTTTTTCTACTGTGTGTTTTCTTTACTTAGATCTTGACTAAGAAATGTTGGCGTCCAATAAACTTATACTTTGTTTCTTTTGAATTACTGTGTCTTCTACTGGAATCTGTTGGCAAAGTGGGATGTTACTGTACATCCCATTGTGTCCGGGGGGTGGGAAGTGTGTTTGTAAAAAGCAGCTTTTGTTCTATTGGATGTAAATGTTACTTTTACATTACTAAAATAATGCCTTTTTGTTTGTTTTAGTAGATGCCCCACTGAACCTTTGGCTGGTAAATACAAGAAAACCAACTGCTCTAGACAACCTTAAAAACTTGAGCACAGCCCAAATTATTCTTCCTGTGAAATCAGTGATTAAAGGGGGAGTTTGTAGAGGGAAGGCTACATCAAATGAGTGTTTCCTTCATATAAAACTGGATTGAACCAGATGTTTGAAAAGACACAGTTGGGAATGTTTATGGTATTTTGCTGTGCTCCCCTCCAAAACAGCTTTGCTGCTTGTATTTCCCACTTCAAAACAGCCTGTTTGGGAATGCAATGTGTGGATTCCCATGGTGCAGAAAATGATCTTTTTCTCTTTTGGGACCAGGTTTCACTTGGTTCCCTGCTTCAAACTTGATGAGACCTGTCTTTGAAAGCACTTAGGCCGGTTTCCTCCACTTCTTGGGCTATACATCTGTTGTCTTTTGCCATTCTTAACTTGTGAAATTTGGTTGAACCAGTTACGTTTAAAGAGGAGACAATGCTTCCAGAGTTAATCTCCCGCAAGCTTCATACAAATCACTGTCTCTGGGTATCAAGGAATAATCTCAGTGGGACGGATGGATAAGTCTTGCAGCAAGAGAATGTGCAGAACAGTTCCCTGCACTTTTGACCCCAGTGCTTGTCACTGTGTCCACTGTCAGTGAGTGAGTGGGGCAATAGGTCAGGTGAAACACAGGGCAGAGCTGAAGTGCCAGCTGTGCCAAATGGATCAAGCCTTGCAAGGGCACTCCGAGCTCAAGAGGGTTGAGGCCTCTCTTTAAAAACTGGAGACAAAGGCTTCTTGGCCTGTCCCTCTGTGGAATTTCCCTGCACGTCCCAAGGTAGGTGAGCTGTGGAAAAGGCAGAGAGAATGGAGAGATGGTCTTTGACTCATTCACAGGTTTAAATCCCCAAAGGTTTGGCTCTGTCTTTCTCCTTTCAGATGGGAACTCCTCCAGCTCTTCCTGCATGCAGCAAAAATCGACAGTCTGTTTTGGAGCAGACAAACCTCTACTTAAATCCTTCACAGAAAATGTTCTCAAGACCATACAGCCTTTGTTTGACATAAAACTCAAGAAGCAAATCAAAATGATAACAAGTTACTGATAATGCCACGAGCACTGCTGCTGTTTCCATGGTTATTTTCGTTCTAATTCCAGTTGTCCACTTCTGAGACAGTTGATCTGCCAACAAATTCAGTTTAATGTTTAGTTAATGTTTAGTTACTTTTCTATTCATAGGGTATTTCCAGTTATCACTCTTATTATACAAACATTAACAGGGGCATCCTTACCTTTAGATCTACATGGATATTTCTGTTTCCAGTCCTGAAATACTCTGGCAATAAAAGTTTTCCAGGTGTCAGCTGCAGCAAAGCAAAGTAGACAACTCTTATTCCCCCTTCTTTTCACATTTTTTTTTTTAAAGAGCACAATGAAAATTACTTTCTGCTAACAAAGAATTTGCTTTAAATTGCCTCTGCAGTTTTGATAAACCCTTAACAATTTCCTAATGTCTTGTCAGTTTGGGATGGATACAGCTCTTCAATGTCGTGGAGCCCTGGTTGTAGTCATCAGCTTAGGCTGATAATTGAGGGCTCAGGTTCACATCCAGCAACCTGCATCTCTCCAGAGAAGTCCTATGGTGTGAAAAGCAAGGCAGTGAGACCTGCTGGATTACTAACATCCAGGGATGCTTCTGCTGGAAGGAAGAAACCTGAGGTTTGCAGGCTCTGCAAGCAGGTGGCTGAAGGAACAAACCGCAACGAGCCAGGAGAAGAGGTCAGAGAAAGTACAATGACAACAGCAGAAGAATGTAAGATATAGAAGAGAGCACCTGTGGCCCTGCCAAAAAAACAAGAGGAAAAAAAGACAGCCTCTGTTTCAAGGTGTCATTTCTGATGAATATGGCTGTTTTGTTTCCCGTTTTTTCCTTTTTTCCCTAATGAATGAAGTGTTCCTGGGGTATGACACCTCTAACCCTTTTAGGCTGGCAGGAACTGCATCCATTACCCTTGTCATCCATTACTCTTTGCTATAAAATCTGTGAAACACTTTAATGGAAGAAAAACTTCCCAGAAGACTGTTTAATAGTATTTCCTCTACAGCCTTGCATTGTGAGAAGATTTGGTCCTCTTGAAGCAGTCTTTGAAGACTTCACATCCTGAGGGCTTCCCCAGGTGTGCCAACTATAGCTGTGCAGCATTTGCTGCTGCTGCTTCTTCACTCATCAATCAGCTGAGCAGCCAAGTGCCGCAAGAAGGGAACTTTGTTCACTTGCATTCAGGTTACTTGTTTCAGGAAAAAACCAATGACTGAGGTATAAAAAGGCATGTCAAGTATTTTATTAAAACATGAGAAAAAAATATGAGAGTACAACATCACTCTGAAGAAGTCTGGAGGAGATTTGAAATTTGGTAGTTTTATATGAAGTATTACTGCGAGGAGGAGACTGACATAAATCCTTCACTTTATGGAGATGATCCTTTAATCTGTTTTGTGCCTCTAATGCTGTGTGCAGACTTTAGGATGAACCAGAAACAGAAGACAACACCGTCACAGCCACACTGGAAAGCATCACAGTAAAGGTGAATCCCTCACTATGTGTGCATGTATATATATAAAAATGTAGGTGAATATGCTTAAATATGTCTCAGTTACATGGAAATTAGTTTAGAGAAAATTCCATGTTAGGCCAAAGGTGTGTCCCAATACACTCGGATTCAAAACTGTCTTCTCTGGTATTTCCTTCAATAGGCAGTGTGGTTTCTGCCTGACTGACAGCCAGGAATGGGAGTGAGGTGTCATCTCCAGACTCCTGAATCCTTGGCTCCCTGTTGGTACCACCAAGGAAGAAGCCACTCTATCCCAGCCCAAGAAAATGCAGGAGCAGTAGTTGTTCACCCCTGTGATGGCAACACAGTCAACACACTTAAACATAGTGTGAACTCATGACTGAAAAGTTTAAAGCTTTTTGCCCTTTGCTGGTGCCACAACACATGGTATTATCCTTGGATTTGCATAAATGTGTTGTGAGTGAGCCACATGCTCCAGACTCATGTGTTTTAGTCTTAGCCCAGTACCCCTGAGGGTGTGCTCTGGGATGGACAAATTGACAAAGAACTGGCACATGTCCTTGGGTTTTCTTAGCTGCCTGGCTGAGTTGGAGCATTTTCACTGTTCTTCAAGAGGGTTCTGAAGTTTTTCAGAGCCTTTCATTCATACTCTTGCTTTCCTACAAAATTCCTTGAAATGCTGTTGCCCCCAACATAAAACTTGAAGGTCTCTTTTACTACTTAACAAAGTCCTTTCTTGCTTCTGATTTCCAACGTTCCCAAAGCCAGTTGGTCTTAGTGTCCTCAAGCATCTGTCTGAGGGGCACATGAGTGTTTGTAATGTATAGAAGAACACATTCCTGGGCTGGAGCTGAAAATTTAGGAAAGCAACTAATCTCTCCAGTAGTTCCTTGTCAGGAGACTCTTCAGCTCTATCTTGGGCGTGGGAAGCCTTAACCATTTGGACATAATGTTAACTCTGAGCCTAAATTAGCCCATAGGCAAGAAAATTCATGGAGCTGGAATTACCCATCGTGTCCAGAGTGCCGTCGTTGAGGAAAGCAGCTCAGAGCACAGCAGCCTCCCCGTCCCAGCGCCGCCGCCTCTGGTGATCCTGGCGCTCTCTGGTGGACAGAATAGAACCAGTGAAAATAAAGGGTGGGAGGGAAAAAAAAGAATAAAGCTTATCAGTTGTGTTTTAGTTTCTAAAGGCTCATGTATTTTACTGAAGTTTGATAAATATACTTTTGAAGAGTCATCATCATATAAAAAAAATAATAGTGTCAAAAAATGATTTTTCTTCTTCCATTGCAGTGCCAGACACAGGTAGTTTAAGAAACCATCAGCAATTCCAGGCAAAATGTCCCTTGTTAGCCTTTGTTCCTTTTGCAAAAATCATAATAGTTTATGAATAGATTCATTACTGGTTATTGAATCATGGAATCACTGAAGGTTTTGTGTTGGAAGGGACCTTAAAGATCATCCAGTTCCAACCCCCCTGCCATGAGCAGGGACAGCTTCCACTACTCCTGATTGCTCCAAGTCCCATCCAGCCTGGCCTTGGACACTTCCAGAGATGGAGCATCCACAGCTTCCTTGTGGGACCTGTGCCAGGGCCTCACCACCCTCACAGTAAAGAATTTCCTAATATCTAATCTAAACCTACCCTCTTTCAATTTAAATTCACATTTGGAGAGAGGGAGAAGTGTGCTCCTACAGGGAAAATCAGAATTGTTACAACATGGCAAAATGGTGACACTTACAAATGATGACACTTATAAAATTAATATGTGGAATGCTGGCGTGGTGGCTGCAGTGAATGTAAACATCATGGTACCATTATCTGTCTCCTTTCTCATTTTTCTCAGTGTTATGGCTTCGGAGTTAAACCTTGGCCCCATAATAGGCTGCATTTCTGATGCATAAATGACTTCAAAAGAGAGTACAAGTATCCAGAATGTACCTACTGGGGTCCGTGGTTCCAACAGAATTTAAACATGGCTTTGAAGCATTGCTTTATATCTAAATACATAATTCAAAACTATGATTGGTCAAAACAGAACATTCTGACCCATTTGCTTTCAAACTTGCTCAATTAGTCAGCAGTTATATTCATGAGGCATGCTTGTTTTTTCAAGACATTTTTAGGACCAGGCCCTGTATATTAATAACATTTATAATAACAAAGCTGGAAGAACAACTTTCTGATCTAATGAAAAACTCAGCTCCTGGCAGAATGCCTTTTAAAGCAATTAAGAGATGGAGGCATTTGGGCAAAGAAGAACTAAATTACCTAAATGAGCTGAAGCTTTTCTACTATGAGGCCACATTAGTGGACATGTTATTTTTCTTTGGTGTTTGGACAGATCAGTTATCTCCTGGTTTTGCAAAAGAACTGAAAGTAAGAGCAGTTTGTCAGCGTGGAGGTCTAATGATGTCATCATCTCTGAGCTTTTTATGTATGGAGCAAGACCCTTTCATTAAGAAGAGGATGTTCCCTGGAAGACACGAGTTGAGGGGGGGTATTCCAGATCAAGAGCCAGCTGGATGCCAGTGTCCTCACTCCCATGCCAGCTCCTGGTTATGAAAGCTTGCTTGGTGGCAGCTCCTTGGTGCCAGACTGCTGACTGTCTTCCAAAGAGGCTTCTCTGGGCATCCCACCTGCCCCTTGTTCCAGACCTTTGCACACCCATCATCACTTTCTTTCTCAGACAGCTGTCACAGCAACTCAAAAGTATTGACTCAAAAGGGATGAGACATGTCACACACATGAGTCTCACCTAGGAAGGGGCTCCAGAAAGCAAACTGGAGAGTGCAAGTAAGAGCAGGACCATCTTCTGGCTTTAGGATTGTGCCTCTCCTTGCTCCCCCCTGAGCAAACTTGCCACAGTCACCAGGAGGAAGGACATGCTGAAAGGTAACAACCTTTTTCTGCACAGCAGGTAAAAGAGTGGGAGAGAGGCTGAAATGCTAAATGTCAAAGAGGAAATGGTCCCCTCTTGCATGAGGAGCAACATGCCAAGGGATCACATTTCAGGAATGAGGATTATCAGTTCTGCTTCTGCCAGCAGAGCCAACAGCAAAGAGTGTGCAGTGGTATTGCCTCAAAATCTTACATCATTACAGGCTGACACTGTAAAATGTCATCATGAACTGGCTGTAGCCACCTCACAGTAAAATGTTGCAGAGTCCTGGGATGCTGGAAAAAGCTCTGCTGGCCAAAGTGCAGTTTTGCCAAACTAATCGTATCTTACACTATTATACTGTCCTGACAAAGCATTTGTTTCAGACTTCTTGTTAGACTGCAGGTATGGCCTCTTATGGGCCTTCTCTTTCTTGCATGTGGATTAATATATTCTGGAGCTCAGAGGCAGAGAATTAACGTGAAAAGTTTGGGTTGATTTTATCTCTATGCATTGTAATTTCATAAGTGATCATTTAACTGCAGCGTTTGAACTACTCTACTTTTTTTTTTTTTTTGGTCATTGTTCTGTTCACAGCTTTAAAATGAAATTGATTAAACTAACTGTGATTTCATCCTGTCTTCTTTGCTTACATCTATAACATGTGATTCAGGGTAATCTCTGATCCAGCATTTTCCAGGTGTTAAATCTGAGTTTATGCCCATCTGTGTCCAACCCTATCACACATTTACCCATGTCAAGTTACCATTCCACCCACCTGCAACAAATCTGAAAAATTCAAACAAACTGTCAAGATCCTAAAATTCTGTCTGTGGGGTGAAAAAGAGCATCCAGAACAGATGCAGAACACGGCTGCACTAGTTAATGAGTGAGGTGTTCCTCTATTATTCATGTGCCTTAGGTAGCTCTTCCAGCAAAACATTCTAGAACCACTCTGACATCACTCTAGGTCAGAGGAAGCTCCAGGTCTGCAACTTTCTCCTTGCCTTTCCAAAATGGAGTGAAACAATTAACAAAATTCATACACAAAGGACCAAAACAGGACATGTGAGGTAACCACAATGCATTGATGATGCATTGATAACTCCCTTGTTCCACAACACTTGTAAAATCAACTCTGTATCAATCTCCCTCATTTTATATTTTTTAAGCTTGCTTTGCAACCGTCATTAACAGAGATATATTCTTGCTGATTAAAAGGGAAGCTGGGATTTGGGAGATACAGAATTTCTTTAATAAAAATACAGCACATAGCAGAGCAGGTCAGACTCAGCTTCAAAGTACACGGAATTATGAAAAACTAATTATTTTACTAATCACATCCCCAGAGCTATGCTTTGATGGGTACGATCCTGGATGTTCAGAGAGGGCTATTTCAAGTTCACAGGGGCACGAGAAAGGAAAATAATTATATATTAGCTACCACATATTTTTGGTGTCCTTAAAAATGTAAAGTATTTCTAGTAACAAGGCAGCAGATAAAGTTCTGTGAAGGAAACCTGTTCTTAACATCTGAGTGTTATCTTTGACTCTTTCTTGTGATTTCACGTTCCCTAATTAGACTCACAAAATTCCTGCCAGTTAAAGAAAACTGTCTACGTGACATATGTGGGGAACTGAACCATGGGACAAGCTAAGGGCAGGTTTGTCTGTCACAAATCCCTGAGCAGACAAGCTGGTACAGCAGATACTGGTTTGGATCTAAAACTTATCAATCTCAGCAGAGTCAGTTAACCTATGTACAGAGCTGTGCTTACATGGCAGAGTGCCTCTGGTTGTGGATCTCTGGGGATCTCAGCAGTTTTGCTCCCTGGTATCATGCAGGTGTACTCTGAATCACCTGCCTGGAGTCTGGCAGGTAGAAGGCAGCTGGTCAGTGGATGATATATGGGATTTCCCTGTGTCCCAAGCAAATACTTTGACCTCTGCTTCTTATGTCGATACAATAAACTAACTGAAGCAGATAAAACCATGGTCTGGCCCTGTCAGGTTTGCAGCTTATAGGTGCAAAGGTGGACAACATAGCACAAAATTACCCAACTGCTTCTCAGGCAGCAACTTGATCCTTCTCCCAGAGGCTGAGCCCTCGTATTCTAAAACACTACATTAAATGCCAATGTTCCTTCAGGAATCCCAGGCTCCAGAGATCAAGGTGAGGATATGGAGAAAAGACCATGTTATTTTGGTGAAGGAGAGTGAGTTCAGGGAATAATTAAGCAAATGGGACATGTCTAAGTCCACTGGGCATGATGGGATGCACCCAAAAGTGCTGAAGGATGGTGGCAGATATCACTACAAGGCCAGTCTTGATCATCTCTGAATGATCACGGTGACTGGGAGAGCTGCCCAAGGACTGGAGGAAAGCAAAAACCACTCCTAACTTCAAGGAAGACAGAATGGAAGATGCCAGGAATTATCATCACCTTGATCTCTGAGAAGGTGATGGAGCAGCTAATTCTGGACACCATTTCCAGACACATGAGGAACAAGAAGGTGGTCAGTAGTGGTCAGGAGGGTTTCTCCAAAGGGAAGTCATGCTTGACCATCAAGTTAAACTCCTACAACGAAACTACTGGTTTGGTAGACAAGGAGAGAGCAGTGGACATTGCCTAACAAGAATTTTGACACTTTCTCTCATGACTTTTGACACTGTTCCCCAGAAGATTCTTATGGAGAAGCTGATGAAGCGTGGGCTGGATGAGCAGACAGAGAAGTGGATTGAAAACTGGTTGAACAGCTGGACCCACAGGATGATGATCAATGGCACAAAAACTAATAGAGGCCTGTAACTAGTGGTGACCCCAGGGGCCAATACTGGTTTCAAGCCTGTTCAACAGCTTCATTAATGACCTGGATGGTGGGGCAGAGTGTGCCCCCAGAGGGTTTGCTGGTGACACAAAAGTGGGAGGTGTGGCTTACACAGCAGAGGGTTGTGCTGCTATGCAGAGGGATGTGGACAGGCTGAAGAAATGGGCTGACAGGAACCTCATGAGGTTCATCAAGAGGAAGCACGAAGTCCTGGACCCAGGGAGGAACAATTCCAGGAACCAGCACATGCTGGGAGCCAGCTGGCTGGAAAGCAGCTTTGTGGAAAGGACCTGGGGATCCTGGTCAACCACAAATTTAATGTGAGCCAAAAATGCCCTTCCAGCAAAGGAGGCCAGTGGCATCCTGGGCTGTATTAGGAGGAGAGCTGCAGGCAGGCTGAGGGAAGCAAACCTTCCTCTCTACTCAGCAGTCACAAGGCCACACCAAAAGTGCTGTGTCTCCACTGGAGGGAGTCCAGTTGAAAAGCCACTAAGATAATTAAGAGGCTGGAGCATCTCCCATAGGAAGAAAGGCTGAGAGGATGAGGGGGGAGAGGCAAAAGAAGTCTCAGGGGATATTATATGACTGAATAATATATGAATCATATGACTCCTCTGAAGGGAGAGTGCAGAGAAGACAGTCAGGCTCTTTTCAGTGGTGCCCAAGCGACAGAATAAGATGCAAGGGGCATGAACTGAAACCCAGGAGGAGGAGGTTCCCTCTGGACATAAGGAAAACCACCTTTCCACTGTGGTGGTGACCAAGCACTGGAACAGGTTGGTCAGAGAAGTTGTAGAGTCCAGGGAGATATTCAAAAACCAGCAATCTGGACATGGTCCTGGACAACTGGCTCTGGGTGGTCCTGCTTGAAATGGAGGGTTGGACCCTACAACCTCCAGAGGTCACTTCCAACCACAATCATCTCTGATTCTGTCATGTACTTGCTTCCCTTTTCTTCTTACCTCTGCCTCGAGCCATGAGTATGCTTGAAAATATCCAGCAAACAAATGTTTGCTGTCTGGTCTGTGAGCCCACACAGCTTTTGGACCTCATCATCTGCACCTACACAGCTCCCCTGGGACACACGCCAGAGCCAGCACCTTGGGACCCTCGGTAACTCCCCTCTGTGATCCATGGCACACCCCCCAACAGTCTGGAATTTCAGTTTCCAGCAAGGAAAATAAATTTCTGCCCTTTAAGGCTAAGCTCCTAAAGGGATGAATCCCAAGTGGAGCAAGAACTTACAGTGACATTTCACTACCAGCCTCGATGACTTAATCGATGGTTGTTTTAGCATGTGGATTAGAAATCAAATCAGGTGAGGCTCTTTGGCTGGGAGCTACCCATGTAAACAGAGACACCGGGTAAACATGAAACAAACAGAGCAGGCAAAAAAAGGGAACAGAAAAATGGGGACACAAATAGTGGTAAGCTGATAAGGCAGCACTCTGAATAACAAACAGGAACTTACTGAAAATGAATGTGACAGAAATAAATAATTCTGAAACTTTTATTTACTATCAAAATACAATTTCCTTCCTTTTGTCATGAACTTCCTACTGATAAGAACAGTCATTCAGCATAGTCTGCAGAAAGTATTTAGTTCTGAGTTGATGTTCCAGGTTGCAGATCACAATGAACCATGGAATGAGGTTTTCCCTCCTGCCAGTGAGTTTGAGATCTTGAGCAAGAGGAGACGATGAGGGACTGGGAAGAAGAGGGAAGCTTGAGTTCACCTTTTGATAAGAAGCAGGGGGAGGGAAATAAATGTATTGTAATCTCTATAGCTGTTCCCTCAGTGCTGTGAAGGCCGATCCCAGAACTCCCAAGCATTACCCTGACACAAAAAAGGGTGGCTCTATGGAATGTTGGCTTGGGAATGAGGGGAAGCATGGCAATGGCCCCATCCACTGGGCTTTGTACTTCAGCCACAAATCAGGTGAGTGTGCCTCAGCCTCCTGGGCACAAAGATTATATTGTCTTCCTTTTCTGGAGAGAAAGCCAGGCCCATCCGTAGACAACCCATTGTGCCCACAAGCAACATTACTGGGGTTATTCATTGTGGGTAAAGATGTGTGGGATTGGTCACATGACTATTTGCAGTTGTTGCTTCGTGTACAAACAGCAGTAACACTGAGGGAAGGGAAACGTTCCCTTTTATGAAAAACAACGAAAATTATTAGTTTGACACTTGTGTTTTCAGTGAGCTGCTGAATGCCTCTCCTGCCCCACCCTCCCAAATGAAACCCCCATTCTGCCCATCCTTGGGAGTGTTCTCATCCCATTCTGCTCGGTACTGCAGATGGTTTGGGCAACAAGCACCGGCTCAGGGCTCATCTGCACCCGCCCGGTTACTCCCAGGGGCACTGGGTGCCCACTCGAGCCCCTTTTACCCCTGGGATCAGCAAGAGCCCTCTCTGAGCCTCTCTTATCCCTGAGGCACCGGACACCCGCCCCAAACCCTTCTACCCCCAGTCACAAAGCGCTCACCCCGAGCCCTTCTACCTCCCTCTACCCCGGGGGCACCGGGTGCCCTCTCTGAGCCCCTCTCACCCCGGGGGTACCAGGCGCCCATCCCGAGCCCCTTTCACTCCATTGTACCCCCGGGGCACCAGGCGGCCACCCCGAGTCCCTCCACCCAGGGGGTACCAAGAGTCCATCCCAAGCCCCTCCACCCCCGGGCGCCCATCACCGCAACGCCGGAGGATCCGCGGCGCCGAGCACTCCCTTAACCCCAAAGCCCCCTCCGGCCCCGCTGGGCAGAGACCCGGGGAGAGGGGCAGGGACCCGGAGAAAGGGGCAGGGACCGGGAGACGGGCCGAGTCCGTGCCCGTGGCCGGGGCCGGGCTCCC
>VXBA01003121.1:1590487-1632040 GCA_013399895.1 Serilophus lunatus | reverse complement strand
CCATTATGCTCAGCCATGGCGTGGCTGCCGGGCGGGCTGGCCGAGCTGCGCTGGGGCGCGCTGGTCGCCCTCTTCGTGGCGGCGCTGGCCACGCTGGCCGTGTACCTGGTGCAGTACGCGCTGCTGGCGCTGCGGCGGGGCCGCCCGCCGCCTTCTCTGCCAGCCGCAGCGCCGCCGGGGCGGCGGGACGAGCTGCTGGAAGAGGGCGGCTCGGTGCTGGCCTGGGCGCTGTCGCGGGATAGCTGGAGGCGGCAGTGGCGGCGGGCCTGGGTGGCCGCGCTGCGGGCGGAGGCGGCGGAGCGGGCGGTGAGTGCCGGGATGCAGGTGAGGGGCGGCAGGAGGGAGGGAGGGATGGAGGGATGGCAGAGGGGATGCCTCCCGGCAGGGATGCTGCGGGAGGCGCCGGCGGAGGCTCCCCCGCGCCCGCCGGGATGGGATGGGGCCGGAGCTTTGCAGGGGTGGTGGAGGGGGACACGGCTCCGGGGTCTCCCCGCTATGGGGAGCGGCTGTAGGGACGATGCGGTTTGCTCCGGGGGATACACCGGGATGCTGCCGGCGCCCACCGATGTGTGTTGCTGCCCCTGCGTGTGTGTTTGCGTGTTTACACGTGTAGGTTTGGTGGCTGCTTGGCAGGGATTTGCGGGAAGGAGCTGGGCAGAGGCAGGGAATCGGTGCACGCGTGGGAGGCAGGGAGGCAATGGGGAGAAAGGAAAGCCGTGACCCCTGCAGCCCCTAGCAGGGGTTCGCTGCCGATAACATTGTTCGGGCGTGGGGAGGAGGAAACAATGGAAACTTCCTGGCCTGGGCCTGCGGCCCGTCCTTCGGCAAATAATTCCCAGAGCTGGGCTCGGGCTCCGCTGAACCCGCGTGTTTGTGGTGTAACTCCAAGGGCCCTTGTCCTCCTGACCCGCGGGATGGTGGGATGCTCAGGGTTTGGGCAGTTTGCTTTGAACCTGGCTCGGGGAGGATGCACGAAACGTGGAATTCCTTCCCATCCCAAACCTGCCCTCCCTACAAAGGGCGCAGCGAGGCATCCAGCGCGTGCGTGTGTAATGGTATGCCCGGGTCTAAGAGGTGAGGAGCTTAGGTGAAGCTGTGGCAACCTCGTTTCTGTGTCCTGAGGACTGAACCCTTGTCATGTCAGTGGAAAATGCTGAGGCTAAACTATCTAGGAAGCAGTATGTCCCCAGGTCTCCGAATTTGTGTACAGCCATCTCCCTAAGGGAGACCTCTTAGCCCCAGGAGGTGCCTTTCTTGTATGTCAGGGAGCAGGCAGGGGGAGAGGGAAGAGCGGGGCAATGTGTGTGTGAAAGATAAGGGAAATAATTTAACACTCTCCAAATGTCACTGTAAGTCGGGGCAGTGGGAAGAAAACACTTCGTCCCCCCTTTCGAATTGCACGGCGCAGCTGAGAAAAGCACGGGCTGTGCTAAGAAATGAAGGTTTGCCCTGCACTTGTGGAAGAGAGGAGCCCAGACGGCTCGGACACAGGTGGTAGGAACTGAAAGTGAACTAAACACAAGCGCAGCTTCCCTTCCCTGACCAGAGACCAAAGCCGCTGTGACAGGGACAAGCACGCCCTCCCTCCCTCCTTTCCTCCCTCCCCGTGTGAGCAGCTGGAGCCATGAGTTCACCTCCCAGCTCGTGAAATTCCTCCGTGCAAAACAACCCCGGGCGACGGAGGGAAGTGGGGCCGGCTGCTCGGTGTGGGTAGCAGGTGGAGAATGCAGGGCTGTGATGCTTCTGAAAGTATGACCTCAGTGCCAAAACGCTGCCGTCTGTGTGCAGGCTGAGCGGCTGTCATCGCTGCCTGCCTTCGCAGAGGAGGGAGGATTGGGGAGGGGAAGGCTTCTTTCCTCACCTCTGCGAGATGGTACTTGGGATTTCTTAGTCTTGGCATAGCCTAGTGCAGCCACGTTATCAGGCCAAAACAAACAGGCTTTTTCAAACTATACCATTGATAAATCTTTACTCCAGAGGAGCAGTTTCACTGACCTTTGTTGCTATTCACAGGCTTTGCTCTGCACTGTGCTGTGTACTTTGATATTCTACTACAGAGAAAGATGAGTTATGATTAGGCCCATAGTTATGTCCTAAGTATATATTTTCAGGCTCTACCCTACATTATGTAGTGAGGTGTCATGCAATTAATACACAGAAGTTTTGACATATATTTGCAATTCCGGGAACCTGACTTGCAGAGCATTTTTGTCACTTGTGTTCAAGCGATGGGTTCATCACCTAATGGTGGTTCTTTTTTTCCTTCTTTCTTAGGATTCTTTGTTGCTCACCTTTGAGGAAGATGACCCAGCAGAACCACTCGAGCTGGCAATTAAAGAAGTTGTTAGTGTTGTAAAGTCAGCTGGAGAGAAGGTAAACTTTGGATTTTTTGTGTACCAGTGTACTTTGGGGCAGGAACTGTTAACGTTTATTAGCGCCAGTGGGGGTTTTATCTGTCCATACTTCTGTACCCTTGACCTGTGTTTGTCGAGGCTGGTAAGAGGCTGCCTCTCTAATGAACCTCTGCAAACTCTCTGCATTGATTCACTTCTTTTGCAAGTCATGAGCAAAAGGTGCTCCAGGGCTTCTACCAAATGAACAATAACCAGGGTGATGCCAAGTTTATAGGTACACCCTCAATGTGCTCATAGAGCACAGCCCTCTCCCCACTTCTGCAGTCCTTAGGGTAGTTGCCCATCCTGTTGCTGAAGTGTGGGGTGGGGATTTCACAAGGGAAGAAAGGGGCATTTCTTCTCTGAGGCAGGAAAACATCTTTGTCTGCCTCTTGCTGTTTGTGTGGCTGATGACAGGTTTGCTTCATAAGTGGGAGCTGAGTGAGAATCAGTGGAACAGGTGCAAAGTCCTGAGGGTGAAGTCTTGACTCTACTGAATCCTGTGAGAAGCAAGTGATTCCTTTCTTCCTCTCCCACAGCACGTACTTGGGACGTGGTTCATTGCATGTGAAATTAAAATAAGGCAGAATGTGGCACTTGGAACAGGGTAAAAATGCATTAAAAGGGGAAAAAAAAGAGTCTATACGTGCTATTAGCAATGATAGCATATGCATTTTTGTAAGAGCTACTTACATCTGAGCTGGTGCTCAGCTTTAGGCACCTGCATCAAATTAGCCTAAAGCTCTTTTAGTTTTGCTTAGTTATTTGGCTTTGCTTGTCTGATTTAGATGTTAAACAGCTCTACTATGATTCCTTTAAAAACTATGCATGCTTATCTGCCTGATACACAACTTACAGGCACACCCTGACTGGTGGCAGCTGGGGATTGTCAACATGTAAAGTTGTTTGTGCACTTGTCTGTCTTTTTTTTTGGTTTTGTTTTCCCCTCCCTGCAGTCCCTGCCCCAGCAGTGGGGCTGGAGACACTGGGCTTGGTAGGGCTGTAGGGTTGGCACTGTGCCAGTAGAAATTGGGGAATTGTAAGGAGAAGGGGCTGCAAGGTCTGAAAGTGATGTGCTGTGTAATGAGTGAAGCCAGCACCCGAGGGAGAGAGCTGCTGCAAATAAAAGCTGGCCAATAACAGCACACACAACGGGTGTCTTCAGTGTCTGAGATGTTGCTGGAAGGTGGGCAGGGCTGCAAATGTGTTTGCATGGGAGATGGCCAGGAGGTCTGCTGGCTGCCCTTGGCCAGCGAGAGCATCAGCTCAAGGCTACAACTGGTGCCTGTGTGCCAGATCCAAGGCACAGTGCAGTCCTGGATGTCCCTGAAGTCTTGGCATACCCCAGGGAACATTCTGCTGCAGTCCTGGGCTAACTTGGGCATTGTTTACCTGTAGATTCTGTCTGCCATGGCAGCGAGGTAAGTTAGTGCCCACACCTTCTCCTGCTGTGCTGGAGTTTGGACAGCAGAAAGGAGTAAGTGCTGGCTCTGTGCAGCCCGGATCCAGGGAACTTATTTACCTGTGGCTTTGCAGTCCTCCACCCTGCCTTGTGCAGTCTTTGGTCCTTCTCTGACCTTGGGTTGAGCCACTTGAGTATGTTAATCGAGCTGTTCTACAAAATCTGATGTGGTTTTGAAGCAGCTCAAACCAATTAAAAAATTTATTTTACTAAACCAGGTTTGCTTTTATCCACTGGGTAGTTCTGAACTGTGCCAAAACCCACTTCCATAGTCTTGTGCACAGCTGCTGGAAAAATTTCTCAGAATTATTCATGCTCTTTCAGGTAAGGTACAACCTGAATATATATTTGAATTTCAGTGTATAGTAACTTTAGAGTGGGGCTCTGGTAGCTACTTTCTCTTCTTCCTTAAATGGACACCTTTCTCTAAACACCTCAGTTCTCTTATATGATAATTGTCTCTTACATATTCCTCAGGTAATATCAAGGGTCCAAAGGCAGGGGTTTTTTTGGTGGTATTTTCTTTCCTCTCCTTGCTCTTCAAATTCTTAATATTTGCATATGGAATTGAAATCCCTCTCTACAGCTTGTCCATACTCAAACTTGTGATTCGTGTCTGTAAGTCACTCCTCTTTTAAGTGGCTCTGGATTTAGTTTATGTGTTTGTCAGTATTGTAGCATCCCACAGAGCTCTGCACTTGCCTGAGGCATCAGCTCACACAAGACTCTTTTCCTGCAACCTGTTCAACGTGCTGCTTTACTTGAGATCTGTGTAGGTTGGATTTATTGCATGTCCTTTCAAATGTGACTTTGACCTTGCATCAGAGAGGTCGTGGTCATCAAAGGATGAGGGATTAAGGGTGAGAAATCAAAACGGAATTCAGCATGGGGTGTGTAATGCTTTCACACAGCTGTATAATAGAGCCCTGGGGTGGGTGGTCCTCTGTCCTCCTGTGTGCTGGGCCATGGAGCACAGCTGGGTGATGAGCCTGCGAAGTCTTGCTCCAAAAAAAACCCAGCCAGGCAGACTGTAATTATTATATTACTGCTGTCAGCCCTGTTTATGACAGGGACACAGGCTGACACCTGCCCTCCTGAGGAATATACCCACTGTCAGGGCCTTGAAGAAGCTGGAAGTGGTAAAAGTGGTGTGCCCTCCACAGTGAAATGCTGCAGACATGGTTGGAATGCTGCTGGTTCTCAGCTTGGCCAAAGCTGTTGTGATGGGAACAGAGCTGCTCTGTGGCTGAAGGTTACACCACGCTGCTCCTTGATAAAGCCTCTATTTGTGTCGCCTTCACTCCCAATTTTGGGCCAGAGCCTAAATATATAGAATGAAGTGGCTTGTTTTCGTTGTGTGGTATTGGTTGTTTTGTTTTCATAAAGTAAACGTTAGGAATATTCTTAGCTCCTTCTGCCAGCCTTTCCATTAGTGCAGTCTGTTTCCAGAGGATTTGAACTTCTCAACAGCAACAAAAAAGGCAACAAAAAAGAAGATTCTCATGCTGGGGACTTGGCACAGAGGGTTTGCATAGAGCAGGCTGCCACAGAAGTCTCCTTTCTTTTTCTGCTTCATGCTTAAATGGAAAGGGATAAAATTCCTTCACACTGCCATTCCTTTAATGAGTGATAATAAGTTCCTATATTGTCTTTTAACCCCTGCTTTTCTTGAGACTTGCTGCTTTAATGACTGGAGGGTTTTTACAAACCTGGGTGGAATTGTGACCCATACAGCTTTTTTTTCCTTGTAGGTATTTTTTTATTCTTAGTTTCTGTACTACTATAGTACAGAACCCTTTCTCCTTGAAGTACTTGCTCTTCTTCCATGGTGCTTGCTGTCAGTAAATGTTATTATGAAGGAATTCTATTTCCTTCCAGCTTTTGTTTAGCTTGGCTACATGAGTTGTTCCTGAAGTCTCCTTCCACAATGTTGGCCTGGCTTATAAGTCTCTCCATTCTCAGTCTTAGCTTCAGTTAAATCCACGCTCTTGCACTTGGTGGCTGAAGTGACACACAGCCCCACAGGTGAGGCCGAGCCATGCAAGTCTTCTTTTTGTCTCTGGAAGTACTTTTCTTGAGGGGTTTTAGGCTCCAATCTGCCCCTCCTGTGGCTGCTTTATGCTGTGACTGAGTTTTTGCATCCAGGTCTCTCTCCCTCTGGTGTTTTCCCAGTGATAAGCTGCCCTTTATATGAATAGTAGCTGTTAATTCTTACACACACACTACATATTTTGTATTTCATTTCTCTCTTACATTTCAGAGTTTTTCAGCTTTCCTAATCTTCCTTTGTGTTGCTGCTGCCCAGCCTGCTTCCCTTGGCACCACACATCCTTTGGGATTTTTCCTGAGGAGTTTTGGATGTTAACTGTGCAAAAGGGGTGGTGCCTTTCAGGCTCCTTTGTAACTTGTTTGCAGCTTTCACCTCCCTGCTCACTGGACTGTCCCCTCCCTTTCAAAGCCATCCTTGTCCATCTTAACGTGGGAATGTTGGAGTACGAGCTTAATTATCAGGGGGGTGACCCTACAAAAATAGGCCAGACAACATCCTGACTCTAACCTGCTTCAGTGCTGAGTGTCTTGTCAAAGGAAGACATCAGGGTGGGGGGTTGTTTGCTTCACTGGAGGCGATACTGGTTTTGGCACTGTCAGGTAGCCTGTCTTGTCTTCCAGCTGCTACTGCAGATGTGTGCGTGCCTCCTGTAGGCTTGTGCCACATCTGCCAGCTTGGCACAGGGGTCAGGGATGCCTCAGCACCTCAACACAGGTAAATCCTGTTTCTGCAGCGGAATCTCTCTTCAAACTGGCAAAGCTCTCCTTGGCTTCATTGTCTTCTAGTCTCCCTGTCTTCTGCTGTGCTGTCTCTCAGGTGCTTTGTAGAGACTTGTGTGTTAGTGAGGCCAAACTAAATAGGAGGTATATTTCTGGTATTTATTTATTTTCCCTCTTCTGAAATGGAAGCACTGTTTCCTGTCTTCACACTGATTGATATTCACTTAATTTGATAGGTTATTGAATCGATAAGTTAGGAGTTGAAATTTCTTCCTGTCCTGTCTCTGTACTCCCTGCTTGTTTGTTTTATTCCCTCTTTGCTTTTTTCCCCTCACCCATAGGAATTTTGTAGGTGCCAGTCTCAAAGGAGTGGATAAATACACGTTTTACCAATTTCTGCTTTGTTTCTGTGGCTGACATGGAAAACTCTCTCTCCTGCACTCATTCCATCACTCACTCTGCCTTCACCGAGGTGTTTACCATCATTTTGGAAAACTGGTCCAAGGTTATCTCATTGTATTTGCAGGCAAATTCACTTTGATACTGGCTTCTAAAAATCCACACCTCCCTGTGCTTGGGTGAGATGCTGCATTTGTCTCCTCTCCTTCATTTTGTCTGTGTCACTTGGTAAATTGTTTGGGGAAAGAGGGGATGGTGACGAAGCTGCAGAAACCCTCTCAACAATTTAAGGCATTGGCTCTGGTAAAAGAAGATCATGTAATTGTTCTGAACAGCTGAGTGTTAATGACTATCAAAAGCCACAAGGTTTTGACTGGAAAAATTTCCTTATGGTGAAGTTTAAACCAACCACACAAACTGTGTGGCCATTGACAAGGTAAGCTCTCCATGCCAAAACAAGCCCCAGCCTTCTTATAGTGGTACTCTGGGAAAAATAGTGTACTGATCCCTGTAAGGCTGCTTTCACAGCGTTGTTGCCTCATGGTGAATCCTAATTTTCTGGTGAAAATGTTAAATATTTGTACTACTCGCATACTACTGAGTAACCTCAAGTGATCTGCTCTTTCTGGAAATAAATACCAAGGGCTGTAAAACCGATTCCCTTCCAGAAAACAAACAAAAAAGGCAATCAAGGCCTGTACTGCTGAGGGTTTTACACACACACACACACACGTGGTGTGGTCAGGGCATGGGGAAGGTGAAGAAGGTCTTCCCCATCAGGACTGTCAGAACTTCCCCCTGAAGTCACAGCCCTTCAGCTCAGGAAGGGAACCTGCTGCTGCACGTGGGGAGGGCAGGGAGGAGGGAGGAATTGGTGGGATGCTGGTGCCCAAACTGAAACCTCAGGGTGAGAGGACACCACATGAGAGGACCAGAGGGACCATGGTGCCTCTTGAGGTGAAGCAGCTTCTGCTGCAGCCTCGTGAAGGAAAGAGTGGAAATTTTGCAGCTCTGTCCAGAGGAAAAGGGGGAAAAAGAAGGGGAAAAGGTCAAGATACAGAAGGGGAGGGTAAAGCAAGGGCTGGTGATGGGGTGTTTGTGCCAGGGGAGGTGCAGGAGGGAGAAGATACCTTGTTCCTGGTTTCTTCGTGCTGCTGTTTCGCCTCATCCTATCCCTGCTAATTCAGGAGGTCTGTCTTGCCCAGGCGTAGGATCACAAAAGGAAGCTGGGGGTGACCCCTCTGGGAGCCCAGAATTAGCTGGTCCCAGGTGCTGTTCAGGGCTTAATTTTTAAAGAGCGGTTTGTTACAAAAATGGCAGGTTTTCTCGGTTCTAAACCACAAAGTTTTGATGGCTGGGGATGTCCCTGGTAAGAGTGGTGGGGGAGAAAAATGAAATTGGTCCGTGTGTTTCTGTTCTGGACTGTCAAAGTCATCTACACTTCTAAAGGAATGTCACTTAACAGGGGAAACAGCAGTTGTGGTCTCTTTAATCGACTTCTCACCACTTGTGGCAGCATCCTGGATGAAAACAAAGTTGCTTTCTCTTCAAATTCTGCTGCTCTCAGTATTCTGACCCCTTAATCCACTCTCCTCCCAGAACAAAGGGATTCACCTGACATGCAGACATATTATTTTCCATTGACAAACATGCAACTACTCCTTTTTCTGTTTGGATTAAAAATTAACATTCGTCTGCACCTAAAGACCACAGCTATTTTATTAAAAGTGAGGGCAGGAGGAGAGTAGGACCGAGTAGATGCCTTTGGCAGTAAAGAAATTAATCAAGGAGACTAAAAGTCCAAACCCTGCTGGCTTGGGCTTTGAAGATAAAAGTAAACACATACATTAAAAAATTATTTAGCGTCTCTTGACAAAATGTAGAACGAGGAATGAAAGTTCTACCACTTGCAGTATCTGTTTCCATCCTTTACTTGGAATTGAACATGATTAAGAAACAAGTGGCACATTAAACTCATCTTCCAGCTCTCTGGCCACAGTGTTTTTTAAAGCATTAATCTGGCACATACCTGGTGACCTTGGCTCTTGGACATCCAGAAATTCCAGATGAATGGCTCTGCATCACATGTGCAGCAAGTCCAACTTGTTCTGAATGCACTGAACTTCCTATGGCTGTGTGGCTGAAATGGGCATGGATGATAAACCACGAAATTTGGGATGTACAAATGTCAGCAGCTTTTGCATCAGACCTGTCCTTTTTACTTCTCTGCTCTCTACAAGGAGGGAAGAACCTGTTCATTTGTAAGTCTTTGAAAAGCCACCATGTCAGTCCATCATCATGAACGAAAGGGGCGATTCTGTGTTTCAACTCAGCTGCAAGTAAAATAAGCAGTTGGGCTCTTCATTCCTGTTAGCTATTAAAAATACCTTAAAATTCCTTATATTTTACCATGATAGTGGGTGTTTATGTTGATTGTGTGGGGTTAAGGTCAGAAATCACTTCTGAAGGAATTTAGACTTAGGAAAGCGGAGAGGTGAGGGAAACTGTATTGTCCACTTCTGAACTGTAATTTTGAGAAGCCATACCTGAAAAGGCAACTCTTGTTGCTTGTGGGTGTGGTTGGGATTTTTATTTGTCATATCCACCTCCTGCTCCTTTGTAATTAAGTCTCTACCTTAATGGATGTACTCTGAAGCCCTTGATAATGCTCTGATCATCCTTAAAATGCACACAGGAGAGCCCAGGGAGACGAAATACACTTAAGGAGAGACGGATAAGGATCTTCCAGAAGGTACATGATTCATTTTAAAGCCTTCAGCTTCAATTCCAGTGCTCTTAAGTGGAGCAGTGAGTGCACAAACACAATTTAGTAGCATCACGCAGCGTTTCTGTCAGACAAATCTCTCAGTGAATTATTTGTCTGTGTATTACATTGACCTGGTTACCTCTGCCTGAGTCAGACTAAGAAGGGCTCAGCTGCCCTTTCCAGGGGAGCTGTGGGGACAGTAACCACAGAGGGATAGTGACAAGCAGATGTCTTCAGCTGTTTGCAAAGTGACAGTGTCTCTGTGGTGTAATGAATGATTTCTGACTTCTACCCCAGGGGCTTTTCCTGTGTCGCCAGGTGCTTCCTGCACACTCCAGGAATTTTGCCTGGCAGCTCCAGCACCTCAGTGGGTTTGCAGAGAGGAAAAACTATTCTGTGTTTGTAAGCTCAGTGTGATAAGTTAAATTACTGCTCATAAAAGTAAGGGAGTGGACTCAACGAAGTGTACTGCAGTCCCAGACTTTTAGCTTTGTTGCCACAATCAGGGCCTTTCTTGGTTTGGTCAAAGGCTTGAATAAACTAAAAGCTCTTATTCTTTCCCATCCTACTGGGGACTGGAATTACTCAGTCAAAATCCTCTTCACTAGCAGCAGGGTTATGCCAAAGTTTCCTGTTTGCAGGATACCACTAAACTAAAGATTATTTGGTAAAACCGGCTGTCCTGCTTTGTTTGGAGCAGAAGAGGAACAAGAACAAACTTTTTCATCTCCCTTATGCTAAATTGCCATCTTGGAACTTTTAATATCTAGATACATGAAATGGAAAGGAGTCTTTGTCAGGTGAGGGGTTACATTTGAATTAAGTAGCAATACAAAGGAAATTTTGGGAAACACCATAATTTGCAGGTATTAAATTTTGTGTCCAGAATTAGAAGAATGTACAGAAGGAGGTAGGGACGTTCATGAAATCACTTATAAATTTCCTACCTGTGGAATTTAGCACAATTCTGATAACTTAAATTCCTTTCTTGCCCTCACCAAACCTCCTGAAGACTAATTTGCTTTTCTCCTCCTTTTTTTCCCCTTCATCCTTTTAATTTCTTTAGGTGGTTTCTTGCAATGTTGTGGGAGATTCTGCTAAATTTGTTGTTGCTGTCTCTGACCCTTCGGCCGTGGCTGCTGAAGCTCAGTCCTACAGTGTGAAACTGTCTCCACTTCACTTGCAGGTAAAGTGCTGAGTGTTGTTCTCCTCTTCCTTTTGTTACCTTTCATCTCCCAGCTGACTGAACCTCCTGTTTGCAAACTGCATCTTCACTGGGTTTAGCTCTGTTAAAACGTTTAGTAACGTTACCCTTTCCCTCTGGGGCAAGTGGTAAATTTTTAAATTAAGCTGCCTCTTTAAGAGACTATGGATAAATAACATGTTGGGTAGATTACTTGGTGTACAGAACAATCCCCTTTTTTTGACTGGCATGCACTCTCAAAGATTAAGCTACTTCTGCCTTCTCAGATTGTCACTTTGAAGTTACTTACACCATTCTTCCTTCGTCAAGCCCTGGTATGGAGCTTGACCTACAATTTCTTCACATGAGCCAGAACACTCTCTAATAACTGCTTTCCTATCCACAGCTTCAGCTGTCTGTGAAAGACAAAGGAGAAGATGTCAAAGTTGAGTGGCTCCTCATTAACACCAACGAAATCAACTTTGAAATCCAGCCAGCAGTGCAGGAGGTCAGTCAGTAAGTTTTGTTTGTTGTCGTGGTAGAGAAAATGGGTCTCCATCCCTTTGGTCCAAAATACAATGTAAAGCATCTGCTATGGCTCATCCATCAAAACCCTGCATCTCTGAAATCTGGGAGCATCTGTCAAGACTACTGAGCTATTAGGGATAAATCGAGTCTGTATTTGACAGACAAATGACTTTGCAAACATTTTTGGGCCACATTCAAAAGCATTCTTAAATACCTTCTCTTACATCACTTCTAAAATTGGTATTCCCATCAAAGCAATTACAAAGCTGCTCCTTCCTTATTTCAAATGAGTTTTGAAATCTGGCAACTGTAGTTCAGAAACAGCTGTGAAAAAATACAGTTACTTAAGGAAGTGATGGATGATCTAAAAATGTTTTGGTTTTGGAATTGCAGTTTACTTTGTATATAAACACTGATTCTCGGGATTATTTGAGTGGGATGTCCCCCTAAAAGAGTTTCTGAGTTTCTGAGATTCTCTTCTGCCCTTGACCCTTCACATTTAATTTCTTTTTGTGGTGACTTAAGCCTTTCTTACAACAGCGGGTGAAGACTTGCTTGTGTTTTGTGAAGTTGCTTTTCAGACTGACTGAAGGCCTTGTTAAAAAATAAGTTTATTGTAGAGCTGCTTCTAAAGAGCTGTATTGAATGACCTCAGATCATAACTATTTATCACCACGGCTTTTGTGCACAAAAATGTGAGACTCATAACTAAGGACAGACAAGCCTTTTGAAGTCTGTTTTAATGTAGATTTTACTGTGCACACGTTAGCAGTGTAAATGACCTTCATGTGCAAGTTGTTATGCTTTGCCCACATTTTTAGACTGAGCCTGTTAAGTTCTTGATAGTTGAAGGCTTTATTTTCACTTTGAAGTTTCTATTAGCACTCAGGGAAGAGGGAAGGCAATAAACCAAGTGCTAAAACCTGCGAGAAACCTACACCTCCGAAATTGCTTCAGCTCCTAAACTTTTGTGTCTTGTTTTCTTCCTCTCTGCTGGGAGCAATACTGTGTGTACAAATAAATACCTTTAATTACTCGTGATTATCTACACGGTGCTTTTGTCATCACACAAGCTGGGCTTAATAACCCTTTTTCTGTTGGTAATGGCTGGGTGAACCTGAGCTGTGTTTGGCAACCCTGGCTGACAGGGATGGGTTGGATTTGCATGAGGTGTGGTCCAAGCTCTCTGCGGGGACTGGCTGTACATCCCCCAGCCCATGTCAAACCCCAAAGTGAAACCTGTTGTCTTTAGGATTTTTGGTTGGCACTTAAGCCATTAAGGCTTGTCTTGTCATGGTGGAGCATTACTTTCTGAATCAGGATGGCTAAAAATGAGTTTGGGCTGACAGGAGGCTCTTGAATCAATCTCTTTTCTAAATAACTGTGGAAACAACAGGCAGTGCCTCTGAGTAGAAGTTTGGTGGCTGTGGTTGCTGTTGTTACTGTTAAATAACAAATATCAGATTAGGCTGGTGGCAAAGCAAGAGACAACTGGGATTTTACAGTTTGACAGTGTTGTTCATCAAGAAATGTTTAGGTAAAGGCAGGGGAGGGAAATTACCTCCAAAACAGTGAAGACTATCCGTGATTTCTTTGCTTGTTTAAATAGCTTAAGCAATGAAATTGCTGAAACTGAGGTTTTAGACAGCCTAATTTACTTTAATCTTTTTTAAAGTAGACAAGTATTATCTGCAAGTTGCAGGGAAACACCGATGCCTCTTTCCTTGGCAGTTGTTTCAGGGTGAGAATATACCAGAGTTTCTGTGGGACTGGCCAATGTTTTTGTATGTTTTGAACCTGCCATCAAAGGCCAGTGAGGTAAGAAGGCAGTAAACCAGAAATGCTGTACACACCATTCCTGGGATTTTTATGGAATACCCTAAATGTCTCTGTAACACTTGCGTTATTAAGAAAGGGCTGTGACTCCCAATCTGTTTGGCCTGTTGTGAAAGCCACACAATGGCAAAATCTCTCAGTGTGGTGTTAGATGGGATGAGATGGATGAGTCCTTCAGAGCTGTTGGATGTCAGACTGTCCTGTCTGGGACAGCTTAATGTAAAAATCTACTCCCTGTAGGTAACTGAGCAGAGTAGACTTCCTGAGGAGGATGCTATGGGAAGCAGGCGTTCTCCAGGAGCACAGAGATGGCAGGAGCAGTTCATTGTCTTCATACACTTCAGAATTAATTATGTGAAGCTACATGTTTAAGCAAAATCTGTGTCCTGATCCCTCGGATTGTGGTGCGGAGCACAGATGGCCACGAGATTTTTGAATGGGGAACATACAACCCAGTCCCTCAGAGCAGCACGACTATCTGTGCACTTCTCAGCAATGCTGAAGGCCTCCAAGAGATGCTGTAATATTTTTTTTTTTCAGTGCAGCACAGGATTAGTTTCTTCTCAGCTGCTGCAAGCTGGCATAACTCCCATTAAATCAGTGGAACGGTGCCGATCTGCTTATCTCATGACCTGATCTGCTCTCTCACAGGAGTGCAAAGCAGCACAAAATCTTGAAAACACCATCATAACATGAACACTGTTAGTGAAACTTCTGTTTTTGTGCCTAATAGCTGTGCCATCCTAAGTCTGAGAACAGCATGTGATTTTTTTCAGTGTTTAGTTCTAGTTTTTCTTTAATAGATAATACAGAAATTTAAGTAATTTGCATAATCTCTTGTTAAACTCTGCCAACAGAAACCACGTCTCTCTCTGACAAAGTTAATGTTTGAAAGCTTTGGTGGTTTAGATATACCAAAATAATTTTTGCCTTAACTTCTTCTGAGTTTTGAGAAGCCTGATTGTTTATTTCCTCATAGGGACAGTCAGTGGGGACATGTGCAATATCTGAAACACTCAGAGATGTCTTGAAGAACCTCTTTAGCTCAGCTTCTCCATCTGTAGTGTTGAGTGTGAGGCCTGCAGATACAAAGGAGGTTCAGGTAAGTCTTATTCCTACCAAAATCCTTTGAGAAGTGTCCTTCTGGTTAGTGTTTTTATTATGTATTCATGACTCACAAATGAGTAAGTTTGACATTGCTGGGTGATCAGAAACAACTGGAACGTCTTCTTTGAAACAACACAGCCTTTGGCAGTGAAGGCTCCGTGATCACACCTCCCCTGTGGCTCTTTGCTGGTGTTACACCCCAGCTCACGTCTGTTTCCCTGTATCAGGGGACAAAAGTGTGTGGTATTTGCACATGCACAGTCTCTCTTGTTCTGCTTGCCTTTTGCAGAATGTACAGAACACAAGCCTTCTCCCTCAGGGCACCAGTCCTCCAAAACCTCCAAGGGCTCATGAACTCAAGCTGCTGGTGAAGAACATTGCAGTAAACCTGACCCATCACCGTGCTGCAGGTAACACAGCCCCTGTGGTGCTGCTCATTTTCAAGCAGGGTTGGGTTGTTTGGTTGGTTGTTTTTTTCCTTTTGGCTGAAATAATTTGAAAAGTCTGGGTTGCGACCTTCTCTCTAAAGAAATTGCTGTACTCCAAGAAACTTGACTTCATAGAATCACAGGATGGTTTGGGTTGGAAGGGACCTTAAAGATGATGTTGTTCCAACCCTCTGCCATGGGTAGGGACACCTTCCACTAGAGCAGGTTACTCAGAGCCCCATCCAACCTGTCCTTGAACACTTCCAAGTATGAGACATCCACATCTTCTCTGAGCAGCTTCTGCCAGTACTGACTTAGTCGTGCTTGTGCACATTTTGGTTTATTTGAGTATTTAAGCACCTTGATCTTCTTTTACAGAAATCCATCATTGCTGGAAACAGATTGATATGATCTCATTTATGCAGTTGGTTGATTATTGTATGGATTTTAGATTTAATTTCTGAAAGTTCTCACTTTGGCTGTACCCAAGATGAGGGGCTGAAATCCAACTCTCCATTAACTGTTGGCAATGACATTGGTTTGATTCAGAGGTGCCTTATTTTCACAGCTGCTTTTCTTTGCTTTTGAGCAATTTGCATATTTATATAAAACTCTCTTCCTGTATGTTAAAGACCTCAGTGGTGGTGTTTTACTATCAGGGATTTTGCCCCCTAATGAATTACCTGTCTGGGTAGGGAGGGAGCACCTCTTGCACGTGGAGAATGAAGCCAAAAAAGAGGTCACTGCCCAGTGAAGTGACTGTGTTGGGTTTGGAAAGAAGCACCAAGCCTGTGTTGCAAGTATTCAGCCTTCTCCAAGTGCAGGCAGGCCTCCCTCACCCAGGCACAAGCAGGCATATTTCTGATTTTGTCAGCGGAAATACAAGTTTGGGGCTCTGTTATTTATGGTCACTAAACAATTCCATAACAGTCTTTTTAATGGAAGCTTGTGGCTGCTAAATTGGGCAAGGCACAAGTTTTGGATAAATATATCCTACTTGCTGTACTCCTTTTTTTTCAGTTAGATGTAATAGGTTTCTGCCCTAGACTGTTGCATAATGCTGCTTTGCTCATCCCCGTTGGAAGTGATTCCTCTAAAAATTTCTGCAGGCTGCTTTTTCTTTTAAAAGCAAATTATTTTTAAAGCAATTCTAGAACTCTGTGCTGTGAAATGCCCTATATAAAGAAAAGTGGGCTGGAAAGTGGAAGGTGTCCCTGCCCATGGCAGGGGATTGGAATCAGATGGTCTTTAAGGTCCTTTCCAATCCAACCATTCTATGATTCTATGATTTTTTTATTATTCTACAATTTTATAGAGCAAATCAAGCTTTCCAAAAGAGCAGATCATTTTGACTGCATTTAAAAGTTGTGAGATGAGATACCTTTATGTGGAAATGGTGCATAGAACAGAAGATTTACCTTATGAGAAACCTCTCTGCACCTTCCCTGAAAATGAGAGGAAGAGGGGACAATTAATGTGCTCTATTCTGGGGACACAGATGTGGAGAGGCAAAATTCCCATTTGCTATTCTAAAAGGATATGAAGGGAGTTTTGCTGGTTCCCTGGCAACTCTGGGGGTGTAAACATTTGGATCTGAGTATGCAAAATAAAGCTCCATAGTGGAGTTTAGCTGGTACACTGAAAATCCAGTGGAAGCACTACACAGCTGGAAAGGTGCTGCCTTCTGGACATAATTTGCTGCCTTTTATTTCTTGTTCCCTTCCCTTTTCCTGGCTTTGTCTTGCAATAATGAATTATCCTGTTGGAACTCTGAGACTCCACAAGAATGTGCAGTATTGCAGACCAACCTCATAGGTACATAGGGAGTTGGAGAGGGGCAGTTTGTCTGTGTTGATCATTATCATCCATTTTAATGATCAGAAACCATGGATTATGGATCATAAACCATGGATGCCAACATGGTTTATAGGAGCTTGTGGCTCTCCTGTGGATACATTAATTCATCTGGTGAGTAACCAGTGGCAGAGCTGGTCTCTGCACATTTTTATCTCCTTAGTTCATGTATGTAGCCAGAAGTTGCCCTAAATTTTGCACTGCACAGTCCACAGGGAACCACCTAGGGCAAGAGTGAGTTCTGCTGTTAAGGAAAAAGTTGTTGGTTGTTTACACCAGGGTGTGCAGGGCAGAAATGCTGCCCTGCCCTGCTGGGTGCAGCCAGTCAGTGGAGTCTGAGGCAGAGCTGTGCAGGTGTTTCTGCTCTGGGCTGCTGAGCACAGAACAGGCTGCAGGGACATATGGCTGGGTGAGCAGAAACCACCCCAGGTTCATTAGCTTGCTGGGAAAGCAGATCAACTACTTACTCCAGGGTCAGCTTGGATCCCAAATAAGCTGTGTGTACACGGTGCTTTGTCTCCTCTAATAACCTTGCCAGGCCCAAGCTGCCTCTGTGCCTGAGATAGGGCTGATCCACAGCCCTGAATCATCAGCAGGGGACAACTGAGAGCTGGTGGTAGTAAATACAAACTGAGATTCTTCTGGAGAATGGGAGGCAGCACCTTTTTTTGCTTTGCACACAGGCAACACTGAGCTTTTTGTTGCTTTCCTTGATATTTTGGAGCAATGGTTCTGAAATTATTCCTGATGCTGTGAAAGCCATACAAAAAAAATTGTTTTGAGAGGAATACATTTTGTAAACTATTTCCCTCTGGGAGCAGCAATATAACTACTCTAATACTCCAATTTGCCACTCTATCAAATTCCAAGATCAAGGCAGAGATAAATCTGAAGCAGTATTTTAAAATGCCATGAACTTGTTAAAAACCACAGCCCACAAAGCCGTTGTGAATTAGCACTGTTGTCATCAGTCACTTGCCAGCAGAAAAAGCTTGTTTCCATGTCCAAATAAACCACTGTGACTGTGGCCAGTAGGGATTTTGGAAACCTCTTGTTCTTTAAAGCAGCTGGAAGCAACTTTACTCTCTCCCTGCTCTGCACCCACACCAACACCTACTTACTCTTCTGTTTCCCCATCCTGTTTGATTTTGTTATGCCTGCACTTTCTTGCTTCATGCCAGAATTTAAATTGGGTTGTCATGTTTCACACTGTGTAGGACAGTTCATAAGGCAGTGGTGATGCAATATTGACCTTTGCCATTAATGTCATTGGTGTACAAACCAAGGGGAGGAATTTATTCTGTGGGAGGGTGGGAGAAAGCGTTGGCAAAAGTCTGTTCAAAAGTACAGAGTGCAAGGAAGGGGCTTCTTTGCTTTCTTTTGAGTAAGTGGCCTCTTGCTGATGGAGTATTAGTAACTAGATATTGCTTTTTCTTGTCCTTACAGGCAGCACAGACCTTGTGTGTATAGTTCAGTTGAATGACCCTATGCAGAAGTTTTCCAGCTCTGTAGCCAAAAATGCTGCACATCCCTTTTGGAAGGAAGAGTTTATCTTGTAAGTAACTCATCTGCTGAGGACACTTTTATAGTAAAGCATCTTTTTTTTTCACTTGAACTGTGTGAGGGAAGAGTGGCATTCTGAAATACATCCAGTTGAGTGGCCTCCGAGAAATCTGGAGCTGATAGAGGCTTCAGGATATCCAGTTACCCACTGCATGAATGTGAGATCAAGTAGGTCTCTAGATCATCCGTGGTAGATATCTGATGCTAGTAAATGACAGCAGTAACAGGCATAATAAATCACCCTGTGCTTTCACTGAGTGCCAAAAAAAGGTGTTAGCAAGGTTTTGGAGTCACTTCACCTTGAAAACTACATTTAAGGGTGTGTAATATCTCTCCATTCCCTCCCCTGCTGGAAAAAGTAAATGTGCAAAACCAATTGACCACCTAAAAGAATTGTGGCTATGACTAACAAGGGAGTGTAAAATTTAACTAGGTTTTTTTTTTTCTTCTGTAGAACAAAAATGGGACTTTTGGGCAACCTACACAGTGTTGTGTGATTCACAGAATTGCTGTAAATAAGGTCAAAAGTGAGCAGTCCTAAAACTATTTTCATTTTCACTTTCTAACAGCAGAGCAAAAATACCTGGTAGCTTCTGTAGTCTGAGTTTAGGAAGAGGGAATCACTGATGGCAGGGTAAGTCAGAGGGATGTTTTTTTTTAGTGGCTTTAGGCACATGCACAGGGAGGGAGAAGCAGCTTCCCAGGAGAATGGGGTGGAGATGCTGCCATACAATGTACTGCACATACTGCTTTCTTATTTTTTCTACCAGATTATTAAAGTGGGAACCAATTCATGTGCAGTGGAGTCTTTCTTTCCCCTTCCATTTCAGTTCCATTTCTCTCTCTATACAATAAAATATGTTTCACAGAGTAATGCTGCTTGTTTTCTACTCACAGCCTGGCATCCACTGTATCTTGAGGAATGATAAGCTCCTCCTCACCTTGTGATCAATCATCACAAGTTGTTCAGGGCTTGGAGAACACCCCTCTGCACGTGTGCAAGGGATGGAGATGATTAGAAGTCACTGTAGTAAGGAAAGAAACATTGATTTTGTAGAACAACACTGGAAGGCTTCACCTTTTTATGTGGTCTGGTGGAGGTGTGTGCACCTGGTTCCTGCTGTTAAGTGGAAAACCAGCCAGGAAACTTTTATCCCTTCAGCCACACACAGTCCAACAATTTATAAGGCCTGATTTTGAGTTAAAGGCAGCTACAGCTTTTGAGGAAAGCCACAGATCAGACAGCCTTCTCCTGTGACACTGTGCTGTGTTGCCATCAAGGACTAAGGATTAACATGATGTGATTTCTTTTCTGTGGTGAGAAGGGGAAAATTGCCCTTCTGTAGCAACTTTCTGTTCTGGAGTATCACCAAGTCCTTCAGCCAGTGGGTCTGTGAATCACTTCAGCCATCTGTTGGTGGAACAGCACCCGTGCTCACTGTTGCAGAGCAGAGCAGACAGGTTCCCAGGAGTTTTGGACAGGAAGTTTGTAGGAATAATGTCCTTTCCAACTGAAAGGACAGGGAGAGGGCAGGCAGGATGTGATTAACCTGTCTGGAATCCGGCCTTGACACTGGGGATAATGCTGGGGTTTCCACACTGCTTTTCAGAAGTGCATGAGATAAACTTTTGGGAACTTTTACAGATGAGTGATTAGGATTTTGGCAGGATTTTTTTGAGTTTCATTCAAGTTCAGGCACACACACACACACACACCTCTGCCCTTTTGTTTCTTCAGAGCCAAAAATATCCACTGCTCTGCAGACCAATGTCAGCTCTGCTTTGTCTTCATGGCAAAAGCAGCAGTAGCACCATGAAAATGTTTCCTTTCAAGTTTTGGAGGTGCAGGAGGGGGTGGTAGTGGCAGAGAAAAGCTTAAAATCTGCTGCATGGATGATTTTCCCCAGCATCTAATGGAGTTGGGATGTCTGCAGCCAAGATCATACCATCCTGAAACTGAGATATATATCAAAATAAAATGCATATACCCATGCCTTTAGGGGTTTTGGCAGAATACCTACCAAGTTTTACTGAAAGGTTCCTCAGTAGGTACCCAATTTGTTTCACTGTCTCATTTAGAGGGAAGGTTTTGTATCTGTTGTGTAGTCCATCTTGCCAGTAATTCTGTGAATAGTTTCCATTGGTTCTGTCACACAGAAACTAGTTCTTGTAGTTCTCAACATCCTTGAGTCTTATTTTGGAAAAGTGATAGCGACTCTTCTCATTTAAGACTGGAATTACTTTTATTTTCTTGTATCTATCTTGTTTTTGCAGGACAATTTCCTGCTTTGACAGGAGGACCCCACAGCTTTGTGTGGGTTGTTGATTTAACCTGTTCCAGCATCTTGACTTACAAATTTGATCCTGCAGGAAAAAAGAAAAGCTTTTTTTAGGGCTGTGATGTAGCTCTCAGACCAGGGACCAAGATCAGCTTGGAGGGCAGCATTTGTCAGCTGCTGGGGGGAAGAAAAGCCTCTGAAATTTTAGGAAGTTGAACCTGTACAAGAGTGGTGGAGGGAACCAGGTCATGGTCTGTGATCCCTTTAGTCAGGCTCTCCTGTGTCCCCAGCAGCCTGGTTAGCAAGGTGCACTTCTTGTCTTGGAGAGGGCTGAGAAAAGCTGGGAAACAGGGAAAACCCATGTGGGAAGGAAAATCTGCTTTCCTGCAAAGACCTAACATAGTTTCATTTACTTCACAGTGAACTAAGTGCCAAATCAAAAGCATTGCAACTGCAAGTAGTAGAAGATGGAAAGTGGGATAGTAAGTATTAAGACTGAATTATTTTGCATGATCTGCTTGTGAGCTTTGCTGACTGTTGAAATAAGTCCCCTTTTAGTTCTGGATGGCCAAAGGAGAAATTGTCAGATCCATCTGTAATTATGGATGGAAGAAAGAATACAATAATCAGGTGCTTCCATCGTGCTCTGGGTTAAGGTTACAGAGAATCTTTGAGTTTCTTTCTAGACTCAACATACTGAGTCTTCCACGTCCTGATATCTTATATTTTTCATCCTTCTAAACTTGTGACAGATCCTCTGTGAGCCTTTTTGGTTTCAAGTTAAACTTTTGAGGTCTTTCTGTGGATGAAGGGGAATCATGAGTGTTAATCCTAAACCCTTGCTTTTCAAGCCCCAGAGGCTGCCTAACAATCGGGTATAAACCACAACTAATTCTGCTTATATTGGTTTAAATATAAAACATATGCTGAAACATTTTTACTACTTGATTCTGGTTTTATTTTTGATAATCTAGATCTACAGAGTTCTGCAAAACCTTGACCTTAGTCACAATATTGTGACTGTTGAAGGGATTGGAAAGTCAAATATAGGCATAAGCTTTAAAAAATGTGATATGAGTGTTTTTTGTTTTTAACAAAAATGGGGGGTTTATATAGAGTCAGAAAATGTATATTGTTTTTGCACAAAGTTTAGTCTTGCCTGTACCTAAATGTCTTTCAAACAACACCAATAATGTTCCACTTCCTTGCTGAGAGTGTAACTATCAGCCTCATTTCCTGAAGAAAAAGGTCCCAGTGGATTGCACTGACAACCATCTTCCTCCCCCTCTGCCCCTCCATACCAGCTTAGCTGTTCTTCTCCCCAAAATCTGAATAGAAGACTCAAAGCAGGATCATATTAATGAGCAGAGAGCTGAGTAATGTGAATATAATGTAGATTGTCTTTGAACTTCTCTGAAAACTAGGATTTCATCTCAAATCATGCAGTACCTTTATGAATAGTTTGCTTCAGTCTAGTGGAGCTGATAAAGTCAGGGGAGAAACAAGGGTTCAGGCGAACTGGCATTAAAGTTCGTATTAAGAAAAACAGTGATGCACCAGTTTAACAAGAATCCAGAGCATTATCTGAAATGAAAGATGCAGGTAGCTGGTTATGGAGATTGTTCAAGACCTAATAGGAATATTTCTAGTTGTTTTATTTCTCCTAAACATTCTGCATATACAGGGAAAAATAATGTCCAGAAACAGTGGTAAATAAGTAATGTTTTAGGTCTCCATTCTTTCCTGTTGCACAGTATTAGACCAGGCTAAGAAATAGTTGTAAAAGGGAGAGAACACAGTGAAAACTGTCATGTTTCTGCCCCTTGTTGTAGAATCAGTTCTTGCAATTAGCTGCCTGGGCTCTTCCTCCTCCTTTCCCATCTTCTCTCCCTTAATACTGGCAGCTTAGGTGTGCACTGATTTTGTTTATTTTATTTGTTCCAGGTCCTTTATCCCCAAAGGTGACTGTACCTCTAGACTTGTTCAGGAAACAACCTTCTGGCCAGCAGAGCTTTGCACTGAGCAGCGAGGCCAGTGAGGGCACTTTGGAGCCAGGGCCTGGGCTGGGATCCATTAGTGCAGAGGTACTGCTGGGTTTGGATGGGTTTGGAGTGGGAGGAATGCTTGGAAATGCTCATCTTGTGCTATGGATTTGTGGCTGAGTCAGGGTGGCATATTCTGGTTGCACAGTGTTTGTGTCTTGTGAAAAGAACGAGCTTTAAAGTTCGTGAGCATCAGCAATGAGCATCAGCAAAAATGTTAAAGGAGTGCTAGCCAGAAATAGTGTCCTTTCTTGCTTGGTTGTGCTTCTAAGGTGATGGATTTTTTGTCTCCCTAGTTCTCTTTTATAGAACCCAGTGAATTGAAGACAAGGCAAGTCTCTTCTCCAGTGCTGGCCACTAAGATAGAAAAGGATCGCACTGTGATGCCCTGTGGGACTGTGGTCACTACTGTCACTGCTGTGAGGACCAAACCTCGTCTGGAGGGGAGATCATCTCCTCTGAGCACAGGTGAGGGAGTCCAGATCTTCCTGTGCTCACTCATGTGGGCCCCAGGAGAAGTGTTGGGGAGTGGGATGTGAGGAAAGGCGCTGTTTTCCAGACCTCTCTAATGTGTTGGAGTTAAGAGTTGTTGTTTGTATTCTCTGCAATAATTTTTTTTTAATTTTCATGGAACCTTGTTTCTTACAAGAGGAACAGTTAATGTTCCTTTTAATACACACTCTAAAGCTTTGTGATAGTGTGGTAGTGCAGAAGACCTGGAGTGTGGTTTTTTACAAGACCAATGTGTCAGACTCTCAAGAGTGTTTGCTGATGACAGACCAGCCTTCTAACCTTGATCTGTGCTATCATCTCCAATGAAGGTTGGTGTTGTCTGATGACAAAGGGCTTTTCAGCATGTCTTTCAAGAGTAGATTTTCCGATTCTTCTTGAGATAAGCTTGAAAGTAAAATCTGTGAATAGTCTTGATGTGAAGTCTCACAAAGATCTGCTTTCTTTTAAGTTGTTAAAGCAGATCTTTTACTTGAGTGGGTATTGTCCAGCATATTGCTACAGAATGTTTAAGACCAATAAATTCCTACACTTCACAGGTCCTTAGGGGCCAGGTTAACATAGAACATGTGTTGAGAATTTCTATTAAACAGCTTTCTCAAACACTTGGGATTTGAACAGGCATAACAGGTATAAAAAATATCTTGAATAGTTCAAATAACCAAAAAAACGTGTTCCACAGATTCTCCTGCGAAAACTCCAGTTAAAGTAAAGGTGACTGAAAAGGATTTCTCTGTTGAAGCTCTCCATTCTCCTGGTGCTCCAGTCAGCAAAACTTTGTCTTCTTCAGATACAGGTAATAGAAATATTTGAAGCTGCCAATGAGAACATGTCTCTCCCTGCTGCACATGGGATTAATGTGATGCTGTTAAAATAAGAGCCACCCATATGGCTACTGCCTGTCAACAGCACTGGGATGTTTGTGTTACAAACACTGTGGTTAAGGGATATGGCAGTCTTGCAGTAAAAGTCTGTTTTTAATTGGCAATTTAAATTACTAGCTTGGAATAAATAACAGTGAGCTGTGGTTTGGAGAGGGGTGGTGACTGCAGAAAAGCCAGGCTGTCTTTTATATTCCTTTTAAATGAAAGAGTCTTCCTTTCATAAGGGCAGGGGGGGATGCTGCACAAAATTACAACCCTGTGACACAAATCTCTAAGGCCAGAGGTGAGGTTTCCTCGGTCCAAAAGAAGACAGAGGTTGGACTGATGTCAAGAACACAGAGCTTTCTTCCTAGTCCTGTCCCTGGCCTTTTTTGGGCTAATGGAAATACCCAATCTTGCTGTGCCTGTTTGTCCACCTTCCTAAGTCACCTGGCATACAGCTCAAGTGCCTCCACAGTGGCAAGTGGCATTGATAATAACTTTAATTTCGTGAGCATCAGCAATTGTATATTAAACCTGATACTGTCTCTGGGACAATTTACCTTTTCAAGTTACAACTGTGAATCTTCAGCTTATTTTTTCAGTCCTGTCTGTGGTCACCAGTGAATCTTTCAGTAAGCCCTGTGGGCAGCAGGGATGAAAGATGTGACCCAGCCTGGCTGCCAACAGCACTTGATGTGGAGTTCAGGTTGCTTTGTAGGGATTTGAGTGGAGATGATCTGGGCTGCTCCTGGCACATTCAGAAGGTTTGCTGAGAGGGAGAAAGGCATTGGCCAAGAGACAAATGTGGGGAAGAGCATGAAGCATTAACCATGAATAGCTGTAATAGCATTTGAATCTTTTTCTACCTCTAGGCTGAGAAATTCCCTCATACCATGAAGCAACATATATATATATATACATCATGTTAGGAAATGTTAAGATAGTGCAAAACTTCTCAGTTGGCTCTCTTAACTGTTATTTATTCTATTAAAGATACAAAACTCTTACTGGAAAACCCCTCTGAAGACAGCTCAGACCATATTGATACAGACAGTGTTTTTAATGGGGGTGCAGGGGAATTTCTGAGAAATGTTTGTACAGTAGAGCAGGAAGAATTACTCATTAGAAGGAAGGTTTAAGCCAAATGAAAGAAATACAAAGCAGCTTCTGGTGTGGCAGTAGCTCGGGTAATAGCTATTACAAACATCACAGCAAAATAGCAACAAGCACTCTGGAGAAGGTTCTGTGTCTGTGCCATAATTCTAAGTGATGACAACAGTGAGAATTAATAAGTGCCATTGATGCTGCTCTGGATGGTCTCAGCTGTTCCTGTGGGCTTTGCAGTGGCTGAGGGAAAGGAGAGGTTTATGATGAGTGGGCAGACATGCACACCCTTTGTGTGCACATACTCTTCAATTCCTGGCCTCATCTTTTATTGCATTTATGTTACAGTGACAAAAGACACAGCTCAGTTTCGTTAACCCTGGTGCTATTCCTGCCTCTGTTCTTTTGCTGGTAAAAATCTTAACAGAAAGGCCACCTCAGACAATTAAATATGGGGATTTTTGTCTCGTTGACTTTCTTAGCCTTGTTTTTTCCTGAGCTTGGTGAATTTGATCAGTGTGTATTTGCTGAGCCCAAAGTACTTGCATTAATAGATGCCAAAAATGGCCATGCTCAAAAACAGGCTTATGCTTGTCACTAAAGAGAGTTTTGTAAAGAAGTGCAATGTTTGGAGGGGAAAAAGGAGGTGGACTTGACAGGCTTTGAAGGCATCTGATAAAGAGCAGAATGACTGACAGTTTGCCTTCCTCATCCTATCATAGTGCCATAGCAAATCTGGAAATGCTGAGCAAGGTTGTCAGGAAAAAGAGCAAAATAGCTTCCTGTAGAAACAGTATCTTGTGCCAGCTTTGTACCAAGTTAGAACTATGGTTCTTCATCACTGTGGTAACTGATGCTCTCCCCACTGTCATCCCAGTGTGGCAATGCATTGAAATAATTGGACGTTTTGTCTAGGCTTCCAGAACCTCCTTTGTGCTCAGGGAAACAGTTTGTAAGTGTCACTTTGGTACCTTTTCCCCAAAGAATGAGTAACAACAGGAAAACACAAGACCCGTTCACTGGATGGTAAATGAAAAGATGTTTTTTTGGTATTCCTGTTTATACCATTTCTGTGAATTTTAAGGTGGAGCAAACTCCACTCTGTTTCTTCCCTGTTTTTCCTCCTTCCCTCTGAAATAATCCTTTCTTTCCAGAGCTGCTGGTACTGAATGGCACCGATCCTGTGGCAGAAGCAGCCATTCGCCAGTTAAGTGAGTCTGCAAAGCAGAAGCTGAAGTCTCCCAGAAAGAAAAGCACCATTATCATATCAGGGGTGTCCAAGGTAGAGCAGAAAACAACACTTAGAGTATTGTTTTAAGAAGCTTTTGCTCCACTGACTGCAGTGTTGACCTGGGTTCTGCTATCTCAGCAGAGCCCCGGCCTGCCTGCCAGGTTGTTTCTGTAAATGTGCCAAGTTAAGCCAAATCAGGGGTTTGATTGTTAGATTTGACAGCCTGACTAAAATGTGTGCTGTCCTTGGATGGGAGAGGGATGATTAGGGATTTGGGGAAACCAGTTTAGGTGAGACAAGGGAATAATCAGATCCTTCTCCATGTTTCACCCACGTGTGGAAGATGCATGGAAAAAGTATGAAAAATTTTTCTGTTTTTTTTTTTCCAAAGCTGGAAAGCTCCTGGGCTCTGTTCCAGAAGGAGGGCAAACAGAAAGCTGTTTCTCACATGATATAGAGCATTCCTTCAGACCTTCTTCATCCACAGCCTCAGTCTCCCATCTGATGCTTGGTGCCTGCCTGTAGCCCTTTCCATCCAGGCTGATTTATGGACTTGTGCTGTCAAAACCTTGCTGTCAGGCACAAGAACCCTAAAGAGCTCTGAGTGAAACCCAAATCAGTGGGCATGGATCCCCTCATCATCACTGTGCTGTGATGAGGGGGAAAATGTGGATCAGCTGCCACAGTGCCAGATGTGTCTGCCTGGGAAATGAAGGCACTGGGACTGCATGGATTTGTCTTTAGCTGATATAGCTGACAAATCCTTCTATAGTATGAAATGCTTTGATGTTTCTCTTCCTTAAAGGGCCAAAAGATTTTCTCTGTGTGCTGATACTTCATTAAAGCAGCACATGTAGGAGAGAGTCCTGTTAGTTATAGTGGGGCCAGGGGTAGGTGGGAGGCATGTACTTTCTTTCTTTCTTTCACTCATTTGGCTTTAACAAAATTATTAAAACTTGGCTACATGCTCCTCTCTTTTAGAACAGAAGCTTCAAGTGTCTTTCTGATAGTCTTGAGCAATACAAGTACAAGTATAAAGAGGAGAAAATAACTTTTGCAGGGAGGCTTGTTTTGACTCATGTTGGTGTTGTCTCTTATTTCCACTGGGCAGACCTCTTTATCTCAGGACAGTGAAGCTTCACTCATGATGGACTATGCTGCAGCCATGGACAGCTCCTGCAGAGAAGCAGATCCACCCACTGTGGGGGAAGCTGTTGCAAAAATCACCTCTGATGAAGAGCTGTCATTAGGTTCTTCAGAAATAGTACCTGGTACTGACACACAGCAAAGCACCCATAAGGCCTGGGGCTTGGAGAATGGCAGCCAACAGTGGGACACCAGCACCCTCTTAGACCAGACCTCTGAAGAAATATCTGGGAGCTCATTAAGTGTTTCAGAAAGTGGGAGCATGAAAAAATCTAAAGGTACGTGATCCTTTCTTCCACCTCAGTGACTGGCTGCTTTCTCTAATTGGCAGTGTCATGCAATGCTGTAGTAGTTCATCCTTTCCTACTGTTTTTTTTTGTCCTTAAACTCCTTGTGATTGTGGTGTTGGTTGAATCTGTCTCGCCAGCAGCCACCAAGAGTGCAGTCCCCTGGCTCCCTGAGCCAGCTGAGGCTCTCTTACACTGTCCTCCATCAGGAAACAGAAGGGCTGGCCCTGCAAAGGGCAGCTCACTAAGCCCAACTCAGTTATTTGGGAGAGAAATAACTCTGTCAGTCACACTGTTAATTCCTCCATGAAAACTGTCTTCTTGTAAACGAGGGCATGACCTCTGTTAGCAGCCCCATTACTAACATGAAAATGGCAAGGATCCACAGTTGCTTTCTGGTACATTCCTTCTGCTTCACATCTCTGAGCACAAGACTCCCCTGCCCTCACTAAAGTGTGTGTTCAGGAAGCAGCAGAAACAGAAAGTGCCTTGTGAGCAGTTTCTCCCTTTTCAATGATTCCATTAATATGTAGTTTGCTAAAGAAAATGGAATAAAGGGTAATTTAATAAGTAAATAAGGCATCAGATCATTTAGCTCAGGTAGTTACACGCCTGAACAGCTGCAGTTTGAAAATGTCTCAAGGTTCTTTGTGTTTCCTTGATAAATCCATTAACCTCTGAGCACTGGTTTGTGGTATTAGGGCTGTTAGGCATTCAGGGGCTATTAGGATGTCTGACACAAGGGACAGTGCAATGGGCTGTGCCCTGAACAGGCACACGCCAGTCTCGTGGGCTGTACCTTGAAGTGGCAAAAAATGCTCTGGTTTCCACCCATATCCATCCCTCTTTGCCTTATTTTCTATTCTTTCCTTGCCCAGAGGTCTTGTCAAATGGCTTACTACAAAACCTCAGTACACAGTTTATCACAATCCTCCTGATGCAGGGCAGACGTTGGAGCTCTCCCTCAAAGCATCGAGGGGGTGGGGGGTTAGTTGTGAAGGGATTTGTCTCATTTTGGAGCTTGGAAAAGTTTGAGAAGCTGTAGGAGATGCTGCATAACCTCTGTACTCTCCTTTGAGAAGTTTCTCTAAAACAAGCAGGTGGAAGTTTGTATGTGAGCTGTTCTCTAGTTCTATTTTTCCCTGTGCTGTTATGTTGCAAAGAGATGAGACCCTTTTCACACACTGCAGTATAAGACTGCTAAAAACTGCAATTTATCTCTAATTGGAAAGAATTGTCTCATCTTGAAAAAGTACTTAAAAAACCTGGCTCAAGTCCCTTTCTTTATACACAGATGTCTTTGTGGAAGTCTTGAATCTCCACTTGTCACAGCTGAGTAGCTTTTGTGGAGTAAGATAGGAAAACATTTCCACCCCCTGCCTTCAGTTAGCTGTGAATAGTGCAAGGTTTCTGTTTGTCAGATGCTTTCCCTTAAAAAAAAACCCAACGAAAACCCCACAAACAAATAAACCCCCAAACAAAACAACTAAAAACCCAAACACAATGAAAACAACCAGACAAACTCAAAGCAAAGAAAACCCCTTGGACTTTAAAAAGCTTTGTATTTTATTAATGTTGTAGGGTTAGTACTGTCTTCTTTTTTTACTCTTGCATATTTTTGTATTATTTTTTTTACCACTCTGACTTCCTCTTTCTTACCCATTCCCTTTTGTAAACTTAAGAGGACTACTATGCCAACCAGAATTAATTACCTACACAGTAAGTTATTTTTGTCTTTTTTGTTTTCCTTAAGAAAATGTAGCTTTACAATGGTACATTCATTGTAAAAACTGAAGCAAAACATAGTTTGGCACCTGTTTTCTTCTCCCCCCCATCCATTTCTTTCCTCCTTCCAAAATTACCTTCCCTTGCTCAAATGTCTTAGCAGACCAGTCTGCTGTGACAAATTATTCTTCTGGTGGTCATGCTGTCCAGGTGGGTCACACAGAATGGGCAGCAAGGAAGGCTTGGAGGGATGCTCTACATTTCTAATCTCTCTTCAGCATTCCCATTCCTTTATAACTGGTAATCAGTAAAAATCTGCTCATGCAAACTATGTGTGACCCCATAACTGGATATACATATGCAAAAAACTTACTTTTGAAACCTGCTGCTTACAGTTTTCTAAGCATCTTGTAGAGCTACCAGGACCTCAGCAGGTATTAGCAAAACCACCTGTATAAAAACTCTTTTGGAAGTTGGAAAGCAATGGAAAGTGATCTCTATTTAAATCCTTGTAGATGTGGAAGGAAGCCTTCCTGCATTAACAAAAAAAATGACATCCAGAAGCGATCATAGCCCTGTGAGCATTCTCAGAACACCCTAAACTAGTGCAGAGGAGCCTGTGAAGCTCAGTCAGTTCACACAGTGTGCTCTCTGCTCATCTCCTGGCCCTGGGGGCAGAGCTGGCACACGGGTCCCCTTGAGAGTGAGCATGCAAACAGCATGAGCATTGCCAGGCTGTGGGTGTGCCCTGCCCTGCCTCCCCTGCAGGGCTGCATGTCTCCACAGCAGCTGCAGCCACTGCCAGGCAGCACACACCAAGGTGGTACAGACTTTTGGGGATGTGGCAAGCTTCCAAGGTAGCCATGACCTCCAAGAAAACAACTTTCATTTTGTGGAGGGGGCAGGGGAGCTGCTGCTTGTGCTGAGCCCCTGGGATTTTTCTTGTGCTGCCCAGGATTTTTGCAGCAGCAGAGGGTTGTCCCAGGCCACCCGTTTTTTTGCAGCATTCTTGGTTCAATTCTGTTTCCTAGTATGGAAAATCAGCCTGAATCATAGAATGGATAGGACTGAATATCTGCTTATGGATAAACCCCTCTGTCCTTCTCTTGCTGGCACAGCTTCAGCTGCAGCTGCCAGGGCTGCTGGGCAGAACAGCTGCCTGCTCAAACAAGAGCTGCACAGCAGTGAAGCCTCCTGGACCCCCCCTCCAGCCTTTGCATGTTAAATACAACTGTCCGTGTCCTGGGGTTGAACACTGTTTCTTTTATGCTGTTGACAACAACTTGAAGTGGTACTGCCTTGCTAAAAAGATCAATAAGAGGGTGATGGGAGAGCAGTCAAGATTCAAGTCCGCGGGTTCCAGTTGCTTTCAGCTGATTTCTGCTTCCATCCCATCGTGCCCTGTGAGAAGAGTCTCAGCAGCTGCCAGGCAAAACATGCTGGAATACCCTCCCAGGTGCAGAGTGCTCAGTCCTTAAAGTACAAAGTAATAAAGCCAAGCACGTGTTTGTCAGTGCTCTGGTCTGAACAAAGCAGCATCTGTCTGCGTGCAACAGAGCTGCCATGAAATACCTGCTCTGCAGCTGTTGCTGAGCAAAGTGAGACAGAGCCCATGTGGAGTCCTTGGGAGACAAGCATGTAATTCTAGCTGTGGCACAGTACTGCATGGAAGAGCTGGTCTGTGTGTTGCTTTTTCTATCCATTTGCAATGGGAGGAAAAGCAGAATCAAGACCTTGCAGAGACAGGAATTAATAGCTGAACTGAGAAGGTAATCAGGAAACCTGATAGTGGTGCAGGAACAAGGTGTGGAAGCTTTGCCAGGGGGATGACTGTGCTCACGTACTAGTCTGACTGCCAGAAGGCTCCTGTGTTGGCTTGGTACCTGGGTCCTCCTCTGTTCAAGTTGGCTCCTGCTGCCTGGGACAACACCAGCACCCAATTCTGCACAAAACTTGCCATTTTAACACGGAGCTGATGTCCCAACACCAGGCTGAGTGTTGCTGGTAGCCTGGAGCAGTGTCCCTGCCAGCTGCAGCCTGAGCTGCCTTGCACGTCAGGCACATGTGTACATGTGGAAAGGGAAGGTGGAATTTGGCAGAATGCTGCAAAAGCAACCCAAGCTTGCAAAGAGAGGAGTTCTGGTAGCTGGTCTTGGCAGCATGAGTCCCCGGTAAGGTGACAGCTGCAATTGCCTTGGCTGCTTGCTGGGTTTGACATGGGATCAAGGGAAGGAATCAGCAAATAAAGCAACTTAATTTACCACAGAAGGGATTTGGGCAGATTTCTGAACCTGTCGGAAGCAGATGCAATACTATTTTTAATCTGCTTGAAGTGAGTTGCTATTCCTAACAGGATTTTAAAATGGCAAATGCTTAGTAAGTGTTTCTGTGGGTGGTGGTGCTGCTGAATTCTTACGGAACACCTGCTGCCTGGCTTCTATGGGCCCACTGCACGTGGAGTTTACTGCCAGGTACTGTTCTTCACCTCAAATTAAAACGCCACCTTCATGTCGTGCATCACAGGCCGATCTTTTCCTCCTCTGAAACAACAAAGAGTGACATTACTTCCTCTATTTTGTTCTTTTTATAAAATACTTTCTCCTTTTATTGGTTGGAAAGATTGTATCTGCCTCTTTGGCACATGAGAACCCAGTGTACAACCCACACCACTCGCTGTGCATGTGTGTATGACCAGCTTTCAGAAGAGCATTTGAAACTAAGGAAGTGTGAGGAAGGAGACTTCCACAAGGTGTGTGGATTGACTTTAGAAGCTGGAATCACAGGATCAGGCTTTTTCCAGTCCTGCTGCCTTTGAAACTGAGCTCCTAAAGGAGAGCAGCCTGTCCTGTCTAAAGTGACCTTTTTTCTTCCTTCCACAGGTGGGATTTTGAAAAAAAGCGCAAAGCTGTTTTTCCGCCGGCAGCATCATCAGAAGGACCCGGGGATGAGTCAGTCACACAACGACCTCGTGTTCCTGCAGCAGCCTCTGGCAGAGGAGACCCGCAAGAAGGGAGGCACACTCTCAAGGATCCTGAGCAGGAAGCTCCTTTCCAGAAACAAAAGCAAGAACAAACTGAATGGTCCTTCCAGAGAACCATATGTATAAGACCCAACCCTCTCTGCTGGGATACTTGCACATCAGTTGAGCATTTGTTTACAGAGCAGTACTAGAGGACACAGATATGGCTGGTGACTTGCATAAAAGGGTGGGGGGTCACGACTCCAGTGGTCTTTTTTGTTTATTTTTTTTCCAAGATGCTTTGTCTCTCTGGTGGTGAAGTTTCTCCTCCAAAAACAAGCAATGCTAAATGTATCATGGCAGGTTTTGGAGGACAGAAGATGAGGGGGGATGGGGAATGGTGCAGGTGAGGACCAAGAAGGCCACTGGTATCCTGGGGTGCATTGCCAGCACATCCTGCCCCTCCGCTCAGCCCTGGTGAGGCACATCTGCAGTGTCATGTCCAGTTCTGGGCTCCTCAGGACAGGAGAGACGTGGAGCTTCTGTAGAGGGCCCAGTGGGAGATGTTCCAGGGAATGGAGTATCTCTCTTTCAAGGGAAGGCTGAGGGAACTGGGGCTGTTCAGCCTCCAGAGGAGACACTGAGAGGGGACCCCATCCCTGTGTGTCAGGGTGTGCAGGGAGGGGCAGAGGATGGACCAGGCTCTGCTCCATGGAACCAGCAATGGGACAAGAGGAACGGGCAGGAACTGATGCCCAGGAAGTTCCACCTGAACATGAGGAAAAGCTTCTTGCCTGTGCAGTGACCCAGCACTGGAACAGATTGCCCAGAGAGTGTATGGAGTCTCCCTCACTGGAGATACATCCAGAACCTGTGCCATGTGCTCTGGGATGGCCCTGCTTGAGGTTGGACCAGATGAGCCACTGTGGTCCCTTCCAGCCTGACCCATTCTGTGGGCAGGACCCACATGTGAGCACCTGGTTTACATCAAGGGGGAGCTCAGAACTGAACCATCATACCTGGTTCATGTGAGTGAACCATGGCAGAGAGAGAGAAGATACCACCGCGCTCCCTTACTGCAGCCTGCAAAGCAGCCAACACAGGTCTCAACTGATTTTTCTAGTCAGGCTGAAAGAGGAAAAAGGAGAGGCTCAGATCCAGTTGGTATTTTAAATTGGAAACGGGTGAGTTTTGAGAAGCAGAATGAAAATGCTGATTCAGATGCCCTACTGAAATAACTGTAGCCTGCTGTAATAACTGCTTGGTCCATGTAGGTGGAGAGATGCCTTTGATATTAGCCATAAATCAATAAATTATGCAAATGCCAATACTAGCATATTGTTTAATGTTCTGTGCATAAGTTATGCTTAAGAAAACAGAACTTTTTTTAAAGTCTACTTGAGTCTACTTGTAAAGAAAATATTTACAAAGTCTTACACCTAGCTTTCCTTCCCCGTGTGAGAAGCTGCATTGCTGATGCAAAAACCTGTCTTAGGGGCTCTAATTCCTTCTCCCAAGTACTTGCTAGACAAGTATATTAACCATCATATCAAATGCAAAGCTAGGAGCAATAAATGGTGAATATAGCATAGTTAACCCTACAGTGCTTTTCATTAGACAGCTTGTTTTACTTGCCAAACACTTACTGAGATCTTAGAAAACACAGTTGTGAAGAAAGCTTTTGAAACAATAATAATTCCCTTAGTTCACTTCCAGTTTCTAGATCTGCCAGTGTTGTCATGTAGTGAGTGGTGGGTCAGATGAGTTTTTAAACTTTATTTCCTTTTTAAATATTGCAGCTGGTTCCTTTAAATTAAAATGAAATACTGGTGGCAGTAAAGGCATAGTTCTTGTTTTGGCTGTTAAGAAGAGTAAAATGGCAGTATTCCATGGGTCCCATCTTTTGTGCTTACCTGTTCTTTCCATCATCTACATTCCTGATGAGGACAAAGGACCAAGCCTGTTCTCTTCAGCCAAGAAAAACATCCATTCATTCCATCTAAATTACTGATGTGAACAGATGATAGATTTGTGCCTACTTTGCCAACAGTGATTTTTTTCCCCCTGGCCCCTTTCCTCCCCTTAAGCTGTCCAACACTTTTGGCAGATATTTGGGTTTTTAACTTAAAACTTTCATCCAAAATAGAAAGTCACTGAAGAACAGAAACACATTTCAGAATTTGATGAATTCAAGATTCCTTCGTAAATACTTGTACAGTGAATATGAAAGTAGAGGGGATTTTGTTTCTTTTTTATCAAGAAAATATTAGAACTGAACTGTCAAAATCTTTTAGATGTGTAAAAATACTGTTTATGTGTAACCTCCTAAAAATCACTGTGGTAGTACAGCAGACCAGACTATCAAATAGTTGTGTGTTTAAGGATGCTGCTAATTATGAAAACACTTGAAGGCGTCTTCGTGTTCTGTATTTTGAAAATTGGTTACAAATGAATCTTCTAGAGCTGTAATGTGCTTAGAATTCCCAGTTCAGTAATACAGGTTTGTCCAGCTTGAGTGTGCCTGAACACTTTTGTTTATGGTTCATTTAATAGAGAGTTCTTCATTTGTTGTACAGTGGCTCATGTTATGAGCATTGAAACCCCTGATATCGTGTTCCCTCAACATACACTTTTCCCCTTGATTTTACTGGGAGCTCTCTGTGTGATGGGGCAGGATGGGGGTCAAGTCCCTGCCGTGTTTAAATGCTCAGTGTTGTTTGCTGAAGGAGAAAACCACGACTGATGACTGAGTTCAAGAAATCAAAGTGAAACCCAGCTCTGTGGGTAGCACACCTTTACACTAAAAACAGAGAGCTTGTGGAATTGGGAATGTAGAGAGGCAGCATGTAACATTACTTGAAGTCTGCTTAAATTACTGAACTGGGATTTTCATTCACAGAAGCTTTAGCACGTGCTGTAGAACGAGGTGGGAATAACCCCGAGTAACTTGCAGAACACAGGAGTGGGGTTTGCTCATAGCTTACCCCAAAGAATAGAAACACACTGAAGAAATGGGGTTTTGGTTCATCTTTCCAAGGTCTTGGTGACCACCTAAATGCTTGTCTTATTGATGGGAACAAAGAACATTCTGTACTATAAATTATGTGAAGGTTTGGGCTTGCATGTATGGAGAGAGAATGAATTCTTAAGATGAGGAAAGCGAACCTTTGGGGGTGAAAAGGGAATCTTGTTTTTTTTACTTGCCTTCACTCCTCAGGAAAATAAACATCTTTTGGTTTGATGTTTGACCTCTATATCTGGCTGGTCTGTTCCTCACCTCTTCTTATTCCTCTACAAATAATTGATGTGCTGTTGTAAAAACATGCTAAAGCACTAAACACAAAGGGACAATTGAGCTGCTCGGTTGTGACAACCCCAAAGGCCCACAATATTAAATCCCATTCTCCCCTTCTGAGATGATCAGATTGCCATTTCAGATCAGGACATCTCAGGATGTACATTTTTTGTGTACTAAGGTGAGTGTGAGCTGGATCCTGACAGCCAGTGGGAGCCAAGCTGCAAGTTTGGGTTGGGAGGGCTGGATTTCTCAAGTGGCACAATTAACACTCTGACATATCCTGTCCAGTGCTGCCTGTGTCCTGTGCAGTTGTATGAAGGATGCCAGAGGAAATCATTTTGCTTTTTTGTGTTTTGCAAACTTCATAATTTTAAAAACTACACATTTGAACACTAGATGAAATCTCTACATGATATTATTATGCTGAAAACTTCTTGTTTTCTGCCTTCCAATTTAATTACGTCAGAACAATAGCTTGGAAACCACCCCTCACACTTTTGTGTTTCTGGATATTCTGCACAGCAAAGGAGGCATGGTATTTATTTTATAAGGACTAAGAGACAAATACTTGCATTTCCTTTCTGAAGAATGTTTCTGCCTGTAGTTGAACCCTCTGAATCTGTGGTTTTTTTGCTCTATGGTGTTTTAGATTTTCATTTGCCTTGATGGAGACAACCTGCATCCTCGCCTAACCAAGACTGGCCTTGGCTTTAGTGTGAATTTGGACTGAGTAAATAATACAAGAATTAAATTTCTCATTGTACATTAAAGCAGAAAAAAATGCCTAATATCTGCAGTGTGAATACCAGCTAGGTATCTTTCTTGAAGGGACTGAGATCACTTTCAAAGTCACTTTAATGAGGAAGAGGGGCCTTTATCCCTGTGTCACTGGTATTTTATATCCCATTCACCCCAAGACAAAATGACAGTCATTTCACTCCCAACAATATATGAAGCTTGTGAATCTGAGGTGGCAGGAAGGAGAAGGAATGCCAGAGTGAAAAAAAAAGTTCATTTTAGAAGAAAAACACCTTTGACAAACTTCTTCAGCGTAATGGACAGGTCATACACTGTGCAGGCTTAAATGCTGGGCTTTATTTTCATGTTTTCTCTCAGACTGTCTTATTCCCTGCTCCTTTGGGAGGGAGGTTGGAGCTCCAGGCCATACAGACTTTGTTACTGTCTTGCTTGTAAGAGGCAGTGCTGCTTTTTTTTGGAGGAAATTGCCTGGCACTGATACCAGTTTTGGGGATCAGTGAAATTTTACAGCATTTCCTGGTACTGCATCTCCTCACTGGTTCTAAGTGGTTTTCAAATGAAAGCTTTCTGCTCTGATTTCTTGTAAAGTTTTGGTGTTCTTGATGTGCAAAGAATCATAGCAAAAAGCAAAGTCAGCTACATAAAATGCTACCAGATGTGGATGGGGAAGTAAAATGAGAATCTTGCTCTTGTTGTTACACCTTTTTCAGCTCTCGTAGCTCCTGGTGTTACAAGCTGCAAGAGCTGCCTGGGGTTTTCACTTCAGTTTATTGCAGGTTTTGAATTGGAGAGCTGAAGTTTGAGACAAGTGCTTATCCTGGTAGAGAATTAAGTATGCCACAGCTCCAGGCTAAGACATTCCTGTTGTGAGTGGGAACAGCTGACCTCATGCCTTGACCTCCACAGGACCTAAGTGGATTTATTCATGTGTTTAAAGTCAGCATATGCTTCTGTACATTGCTAAGCCACAGCCTTGGTTAACAAACAACTGCAGATTAATTATATAACAAGGGTGATTGCTTTAAGTTGAGGGTGAATAATAACACTTCACTCAGGATATGCAAACTGCTGCTATGCAAGGTGCTGGCATGGTGTGGAAATAACTGGGAAGGATGGATCTGGGGTCTTCCCAGTACTACAACTCTCTATTTCCCAATAATGTATTATGCTGTGATATTCCAGGTGGGGTAAAACATTTTTTTCTGACATTCAGCTGTGACAGTCACTTCTTCTGTGCTGGTTTTTTTTCCTGTGTGTACACAAATTTAAACTGATGCAATTAAGAAATCTATGATGTACAGATTTATTATGTCCCTAAAAAAAAACTGAGGATTTTTTTAAACAAGTAACTACTGCTGTACATACAATAAAAGCCAATTGTCTCTGTGTATTGTGCTTTCCTACATACCCAGTCAGCCAAGCATGACAGATGGGTTTCTACTCTCCTTCACTGATTTGACCTGTTGCTTAACACAGTCCATTTACCTGTTTGTTCAGGAGCAGAGTTTCCACCTACATTGTGCTGACACTGGGGATTGTTTCTGATAACCCTGGACTATCAGGTGGCCCCTTGTTGCTTGAAAAATCACCTGAAACATGGATTGGGTGGGAATCTGTCAGCAGAAGGAGTTGTAGAACTCATTGTGGTTACTCATTATTTTTTTAATTAAGTTGTGTCGTAATATCCTGAACTGGGGGGCAAAGGGGAAAGAGTGTCAAGGCCTAGATCCTATGGAGAAGACACCAGTACTAAAATGAGCACAGTCTGAGAATAAGGTTGTCTTGTGATCCTTTTAATTAAAAAGTTACCTTATAAATCAGTGCTGCCACAAAGCCCTACCAGACTGGGGGAGGAGGAGGGGAGGAATTAGAACAAATCACAACAAAAAAAGCCACCCAACACTCCCCCCCCCCCCAAAAAAAAAAAAAGAAACCAAATAAATAACAGGCATTCACATGAAAACAGCCACAGCAGTGTTTCTATTTCCCTTCCAAAAGTGAGTGCTGTACCTTCTGTTACAAGGAAATGTTGTGTTCTTTTACTGGGAGTTACTGCCCACATTTCTGTGCCTGTTTATTTCATATTCTTGAAGTTCTTAGCTGAAATTTCCTAAGAGTTTCCCAAAAATCTTTTTCCTTCCTGCTCTAACCTGGGCTGAGGGAGAGCAGGAATGGATATAACACCATACTCTTGCCTGCAGTTCATCATTCTTAATCAATGAATAGGAGGGATATTAATTTTTTTCATCTCTCTACCCAGACAAGCCTGATGTAAGGCACAAGCTCACAGTCTGATTTTAACTCTACAAACAAAAAAAAATCATTTTGGAGCTGCAGGATCCAGACTGCCATGCATTGTAAACATACAGGTACCTATTCTGAACGAGTTTATACTTATTCTGACAAAATGCACTGCAAGTAGGATAACCACCCTTGTGTGCTGGATGCTGGAAATAAACAGGTAGAGATCCATGTGAGTATGCACTGACATGCACAGGGAACATAAGTAAAAGCAGACTAAGCTAGAGGCAGGTCAGCTTTGGTCTTTCAGAAAGAAAATTACTTGTACATGCAGTTAGATCCTCAAAAAATTCTCCTGTGCTCCCGTGCTCCTTGAAAACTTCTGATGAGTCTTTTTGCCCCCTTCTGAAAGTAAATGTTTAGCCAGGAACAGTGTTTTCAAAATTCAAATGCTGCATTATTTCAGTTTACCCAAGCACCTGAGAAGAAGGCAGGCACAATATGGCCAATGGTGTCCTGGGGTGCATTAGGAGGAGGTCTGGAGAGGTGATCCTGCCCTTCTCCCTGGGGAGGCACATCTGCAGGGCTGGGTCCAGTTCTGGCTCCTCAGGACAGGAGGGACATGGAGCCCCTGGAAGGTGATTCTCCTACAGGGATGCTGAAGGGATGGAGCATCTCTGTGCCCAGGAAAGGCTGAGGGAGCTGGGGCTGTTCAGAGCCTGAGAGGGGCCCCCATCCCTGTGTGTCAGGGTGTGCAGGGAGGGGCAGAGGATGGACCAGGCTCTGCTCCATGGAACCAGCAATGGGCAGGAATCGATGCCCAAGAAGTTCCACTTGAGCATGAGGAAGAACTTTGCTGTGCAGTGACTGAGCATTGGAACAGATTGCCCAGAGAGTGTGTGGAGTCTCCCTCACTGTGGCTATTCCAGAATTGTCTGGACACAATCCTGTGCCATGTGCTCAGGATGGCCCTGCCTGAGCAGGGAGGTTGGACCAGATGAGCCACTGTGGTCCCTTCCAGCCTGATCCATCCTGTTGTTCTGTGAATACTCTCTACACATCCCTCTGGAAACTGCGTACTCGCACAGAAGGTTTCATGGGATGGGTGAGAAGCAAGAAAGGCCCTGGCCTTTTCCAACTGTTAGAGGATGTGGCCAGGCAAGAGAGGAGCACATCCCCTGGAGAGGACAGAGCTGGTGCTGAATTTCCACCCCCTTTAATTCTTCAGCAGTGCTGTTACTGTGAGCACTGGCCAGTCACAGCACGGTGGCAGGGAGCACTGCATAAGGCTTTGAGGGGACTCCACTGCAGGCAACACTTCCTACCAGAGCTAAAAATCGGGACATCTTGCTTCAATACTAAAAGCCTGAATACTTCTCGTCCTGGCCACTACCTCTGAGGGGAGTTCTCAGCTTCACAAAGGTGCTTCACCTGGGGAGTGGTGAAGTGACCTGGACTGAGGGTTTAAGCCCCTTGGAGCAAGAAGGGCACTCTTTTTGTTCCCTGGGCACCAAGTCTTGGTGGTGGCCATTATATAAATAAATGGGCATTGCTGGTTAGTTTTGAATGATGTGTGGCCGTGGTGTCTGCTGTCCGTGATAGGCCCTGGTAACACCAGTCTGATGAGATTTAGGAATCACAGAATCAGTTGGGTTGGAAAAGACCTCTGAGATCACCAAGTCCAACCTATGACCAAACTCCACCATGTCACCAGGGCACTAAGTGCCCTGTCCAGACTTTCCTTAAACACCTCCGGGGACGGTGACTCCACCACCTCCAATGTTTAACAGCCCTTTCTGTGAAGAAATTCCTCCTAATGTTCAGCCTAAACCTCCCCTGGCGTAGCCTGAGGCCATGTCCTCTCATCCTGGAGCACTGAACCTCCACGAGGCTTGGATACAGAGGCACAGGAGCTTGGGAACTTGCTCAAGGCTTGGCTGAGGAAACACCACGGGACGGGTGCAGCGTTTGTCCAGAGAATGGCAACGAAGAAGGCGAAGGGTCTGGAGCACAAGTGCAATGAGGAGCATCTGAAGGAGCTGGGGGTGTTTATCCTGGAGAAAATGAGGCTCAGGGGGGACCTTATCACTCCCTACAACTCCCCGACAGGAGGATTGTAGCCAGGTGGGGGTTGGTATCTTCTCTCAGGCAACAGGACAAAAGAAGTCAATCGTGCACTACAGCAGAGAAGGTTTAGGTTGGACATCAGAGAGAATTCCTTCTCCTGAAGGATGATTAGACATTGCAATGCGCTGCCCAGGGAGGTGGGGAGTCACCCACCGCCCCTGCAAGGACTTGGACTGGCGGCGTTCGGTCACAGGTGGGACCCGATGACCTCGGAGTCCCTTCCCAACCGAGATGATTCCCGCGATCCCTTTCCTGCCTCGCTGGCGTCCAGCACTGCCCTGGCCGGAGGAGGGAACCCAGCGAGGTCATCGCGGGCGCTCAGCGCTCCCACCCTCCGCCCCCAGCCCGGCCCCGGGAGCTGCCCCCGCGGAGGGCTCCGGGCCAGGAGAGACACCCCGAGCGGGGCGGGGGCACGGGCAAGGACAGCGACAGGGACATAGCCAGGGATAGGGGCAGGGCGTGGATAGGGACAGGGATAAACAGGGATAGGGGCATGGACAGGGACATGGATATGGACAGGGATAAGGGCATGGCCGTGGATAGGGACATGGATATGGACAGGGATAGGGGCATGGATAGGGACAGGGATATAGACAGGGATAGGGGCATGGATAGGGCCAGGGATAAGGGCAGGGGCATGGATAGGGACAGGGATAAGGGCAGGGGCATGGATAGGGACAGGGATATAGA
>VXBA01003121.1:1524587-1587787 GCA_013399895.1 Serilophus lunatus | reverse complement strand
CCCCATCACCATCACCACCTTGGCTTGTCCGCAGCGGGGTGGGAGCTTCCAGGTGGGAGGAGGAGGAGGAGGAGGAGGAGGCAGGTGTGGGGATGCTGCCCCAGGAGCCCTGGGAGACAAAGCGCCGGGTCCGTGCGGGGTTTTCTGCCCGCGTTCATTAAACTTCGAGTGCACTTTGTTCCCGTGGGAAGCGAAGGGCGGGTGGCACCGAATTCCAGCACCCCTCCGTGCCCCCCCGCCGCCCCTTCTCCGTCTCCGCAATGATTGATAAAACAGCCGTAATTCTGTAGAAACGCAAGGCTGCCGTTTGCCAGGTGTGCTGCAGGTACCTGGGGCGGCAGCGTGAACGAGCTGTGCCCCCATCGCGAGCAAAAGTGTGTTTTTAAGGGTGTTCTTGCACACGGGTGTCTGCAGCACCCATCCGCTGGTGTTGGCACGTTATTTATTCACTACTTTGTAGCAGCCTGTTCTCAAACTAATGGAAAAACCGAAGGAAGGGAGACTTGAATTCTGCCTTTGTGGTCGTGAATTTCAAACAGATTTTTAAGCTTTGGATCTATTTTTTAATTTATTTATTTTGTTTAAATCCCTTTGCAAGATTGAAATGACTCAACTTACCACTGGAGCCTGATTTTTTTCCTTCAGCAGTTAGTAAGCTGATTTTTACATCAGCTCTTAAATTTTTTGGATCACTTGTAGCCTGGGTGGTTCCCTGACAGTAACATGCACATCATGCTCCACAGGTACCTGTGATGCTGCAGCACCTTAGTATCTTCATTTGGGTTCCCTCAAGTCCCAGAAATGTTCAGGGGCCTGTGTTGCAGCTGGAATTTTGGTGCACAGGCACCAAGTCACTTATTTATATAAGCAAAAAAATGTGATTTCCTGCTGTTTTACTGCCATCAAAATTAGGCCTTATACCTGGTCTGATTTCTCCTGTGTAGCTTTTCACTTGATTATTTACTGCTGATGATCTCTCTCTGTTTTATATAAAAAAATACCTGGAATTCCCAGAAGCTTTGGTTGTCTCTGGAAGACGAGCAGAATTACGAGCAATAGGACAAGTGACTTAATAGAGTAATTTTCCTGGGAAAAAAACCCCAAACAAACCCCAAAACCTCAGACATAGCCCAGAGCAACAGCAGAAAGAAGGTAAAAAAAAAATCCTGAAGCCTTGTCTTCTGTGCCATCCTGTGAGCCCAGGTGGCACACTGTGACTCTGTTGAGCAGCTGGAGCAGATGGCACAGCATCATTTACTTCCAGAAACTCCTGGGGGAAAGCAGCAGACGTGAGGTTTGGGAGGAGTTTTGAAGCCTGTGCGTGAGGAGCACGTGTCACTAAGTCAGGTTTGTGAGGCAGACACCACTTCAGAGCACGGCAGGTCATCTGTCAGAAACCCCACAACGTGCAGAGGTGGGAACTGCACCAGTGCAGGTGATGCCTGGGGTGTGGTGTCCTTCCCAAAGGTGCTCCTTTGATGGATCTTCACACTGTCTCTCCCCATCACCTTGAAGAACATTGGTGCTGCTGTGATTTCCCCGCCCCTTTGCTGCGGTTCTCATCTGACAGCCCCTGGAATCCTGACTTTGCTGTTCCTGTAATGCTGTGTGTCCTCAGCCTGCTCTCTGTCAAGGATGCAACACAGGAATTTGTCCTGGAAGGTGAATCCTTTGCCAAGCAGGTCAGGCAGCAGCATTGCTGCTCTTGGCTGCACTGCATCCCTGAACCATTGGCTGAGAACATTTTTTGTTAAACCAGCCATATTTAGGATTAAAGTCTTGTCAGGACGCAGCTACGTTAGAATAACTGTATGGACACCTCTTGAAATAGTGCAAAGCATCCATAAAAAGTCTTGGATGAAAAGCAAAACAGTTTCTGACATCATCCTGCACCGTGCTCTCTGTGGCTTGTTTTGCACTGTTGGGCTCTGGGGTTCCCTGAATGCTTGTTGCATTGTTTGCCATGCTTTCAGGATAGGAGCTTTTGGGGAAATTCCCTGAATTGCTGCTGTGCTCAACATTGGGCTTTTGTATAAAAGTTTACTTTGCTGTATGAGTTTAGTCCTCTAAAGCTGCAGCCAAGAAAGGCCCAGCTTGTGCCCCAGACAGGCAGTGTTGGCCCCTTCCCTGGGGTGTTAGGAGGGATCCTGCTGCTGACAGGTGGAGCTGGGGAGGGCAGTGCTTGGGATAGACCATGTGGGAATGCCAGGCTGCCCAGACTCCCAAAATCCCCCTTAGGCTGCTGCCCAGCTGGCTGAGCAGTGGGATCCCTCCTGCCATGACCAGGTGTCCCTTTGTATTCCCACCAGTAGTGCTGGATTTCCACCCAGTGCATCTTCTTGCTAGTTGGGAATTGTTCATGGATTGCTGAAGGAACCTCTTTCAGCTTCTGTTGGAGGCTGGAGGTGGAGCAGGGTGTGGGTGCAGCTGGGATCAGACATTGCTCCCAGGCTTTAGCAGTGGCACAAGTTTGGAATCCCTCCTGAAGCAGTGAAATTGGGATTGTGTGGGACTTGTGCAGCTGCAGAGCGCACGAAGCATCAGTCTTCAAGAGTAAACTCCTAATGGAGAGTCCTGCTCCTGAGTAATGACAGTGCTGGTGCTTATCTTTGGCTTGGTTTTTGTTGCACTAGTAGCAAATGCTTTTATCTCTTTTGAAACTGGGCTCTGCTGGTTTGGTGTGTTGTGTTTCCTCTGCTCTTGTCCTCCTCCCTCTCACGTGTTCAGACTCTTCCTCCTTCCTATTCTGTTCTTGACCAATATACTTTCTGATTCTGTGACCTCTTTCTGTCCTAGACATGGGCCATGGTCTTCCTGTTGCTTTGCCTCTCACTGGGGCATTGGGGAAATGGCTTATTTGAAAAGGAGAGCCTTTTCATGGTTAGAAAAGGGAAAACGGTCTTCCAGATCCTGCTTGTGTTGTGATCTGAGCCATAAATAATCAGACTTTTTGCCAACCATAATTTAATCACTCAGGAGCAATAGGTAGTGCTCATGCAAGTCTTTAATACAGACTGACAAAAATGAAGTGAATGTAATTTATCTTCACTTAATTGTGAAAGCAAATGGATGAGTTACCAGTTCATGGAAGGCCAGTGACAGAGGGGGGATTTGTTTTCCCAGGTTTTCTGGTGCTCATTGCCACAATACACCTTTGCCTTTGGAACAAATCTGTGTCTGCAGTTTTTAGGTTTGAGATAATATTTTAAGGTGCTATTGAATGAAATGTTGCACTGGGCGTTGTTCCTGCAGTGCTTGCTGCTGGCCTGGATTAGTCCTCTGGCCCTGGATGTTCTGAGGCTCCACAGGAACTTACAGGGACACATAATGATACAGCAGCCACTGAAGGGTTTTAACAGCTTTAATTCCTTTAACTTTCCGTTGATGCTCCTGCAGGGTCAGTAGTGTATTTGGGTGTTCTCCGGGTCAGTCAGCATCATTACTTCACAAAAGGTTGTTTACACAGTATGGAAAATCAAAGTCTTTTGTAACTTAACTTCATCTTTTGTATTTTGGCAGGTTCAAAAAATGGCTGAAGATGGCAGTGATGAGATTATGTTTATTTGTAAGTATCAGGAAAAAGATCTGACTCTCATGATGTGTGACTTGTCTACTCAGAATGTTTGCAATTAAAGATGGAAACATATTAAGATTTTATTTAGAAAAATATTTCATGTAGAAGAGGCTCAAACAGCTGATGGAGGAACAGAGAGGAGGTTGTGCAATGTAAGCACACACATGCTGACCCTGTTGGCAAACACACAACGAAACCTCTGAGTGTGAGTGAGCAGAACAGCTTTTTCATGTCTGAAGTAAGTGAGATTGAAAGCCTAACACCAGTGTAAGTGTTTATACAGCCAGGAGTGTCTGTGGAGAACTCTGACCCTGGCCTCATTTGAAGATCTGCACCTCCACAGGAGAGGGAGGAAGACTCATTATTCTTTCAGAACAAGCCCACTTTGAGATGCACCAACTGCCCTGACAAGTCTCACTCGTGGCATTCCCTGCCTGTGGTTCATTTTTTCTGCCCTCTGCACAGCCCTGTGTTCCAGACTGGGATCCTGGGGTGTGAGGGAAGGCTGCAGCAGTGCTGTGTCCTGTCCTGGATGGAGCTTGGCCAGTGGGCTTGTTTTCCAGTGGAATATTAGCCCTGCAGCCCTGCCTTTGTCACCAGCCTGGGCATGCAGTATCTGGTGTCACAGTGGGAAAAAACTAATATATGTAGACTCTTGCATGAGCAGAGAGGGCCCAGCTATTATGGATCTGATCAGGGCGGAGCAGAAGTGTGTCCTTGGGTTTTGGATCCAGTGTTTTACCCCTGATGGCTCCACAGCTGCAAATTAACCTTATGGCAACTATATTAGAAAGTTCTACTTTTCCCTCCACCACACATTCCTTCAAAAATAGTGTTGACTGTTGTCACCTTTACTAAGTTGCAGATACCATTAGTGAAGTTGTCTTGTCTTCCTCTTCATGAAGAGATTCTGGTGGATAACAAAAGAATGGGGGTGTGATGCCATTTCCTAATTCACAGAAAGAAGGTCACACACACACGATTTTCCCTCTTCCAGTGGAGTCTGTGGTCATTGACTGTCTTGAGCTTTCTTGTGCTCTCTGTAATTTGCTTTTCCCATGAGATATGGGGACTGCTTATGTTCTAAAAAAGTGAGTTGTTATAAATGATACTGTCCTATAAATAATGTCTTCGAATACGTATTTCATAGACAAGAGAGTTTTGAAATATTTCTTTGTACAAGTCTGTGAATATAGTCCTCCCTATGGTATTTTATGATTATTCCCATGCTCATTTTTGTATTTCTCCTGTGACTAATCTCTTGAAAGTCATGGGATAAGTGTTACAGCTTTGGGGCATGGCTGTTGGAAGGGATCCCTTGGGTATTGACACAGTGCCAGTGTCATATTGCCCTGGGTTTGGTCATTCCTCTGCAAAGGAGTGAGAGGAATGTGTGTCTTATTCCTGCTTGGAGTTGTGGACAGTGCTGTCTGCACCTTAATGAACCCATGCAGAGGCTCATCTTTGCAGGACTGGAGTCAGAAGGAAAATGGCAAAGTTTCCTTTGACAGCAAAGCCTGTTTGAGAAGCTGTTGCTCTGGCTATTCCTTCCTGCCCCTGTTGGTTATGACAACCCTTTGTGGAAGATAATCCAGTTCTTTTCAGCAGTCTGGTTCACACATTCCTCTGTGGCTCCTCTGCCCTCTCTGGCTTGGGAAATCTGTATTTAGCCCAGGTTATTTCAGTACTATTAAGCGCAGTGTGAGCTACAGGCACATCTAAAGGAGTGGAGATGGTGGTACAGTAAACTGGACAGCTGTAGGCTGAGTTTTGGTGCTGCTGCTTTGTGGATGGCACTTGCCCACAGATCCTTTCCTCTCCTCTCATCCAGCTGTCTGGTGCTGTACAGCAAACCAGACTGGGAAATTCATTCAGCTGAAAAATAAACTGGTGGGAAGAGCTGGTGGTTTCATTCCTTGGTTCACCAGGAGGCAGCACAAACAGCTGTACAGGAGGCAGCAGCCAGGCTTGGGGGTTTTAGCAGCCAGCATTGCTGTTTGTGAAATATATATCAATTTTTACTGCTAAGCAATTTTGTTGACAGCTGTCTTTGGGGTCCCTTTTCTTAAAAAATCCTTTTATTCACTGTGACTGGAGGGCAGGAGTGTCCAGTTGGGAGTACAGAGTAACTTTACCAGGGGGGACATACCCTGGGATGATGTGGCTTTTCTCATTTCTCTTCCCAAAGAAGGTGTAGGGACCTTTTTCTTTGCATCCTTACTGTGGTTCTCTGTCTTGCCCTTGGAAGTGTGGAGCTCAGGTGGAAATGGCACTACAAGAATATAACCCCTGTGTGATGATCATTTCTGAAGCTGTGTCAGCAGCTGACCAGGCAGAGCAGCTTGACAGCTATTTTTTCACAGTGAAGCAATGTATATGCATTTGGAATCCTGTTGAGTTATTTTAGAATCCCTCAAATTATCCTGGTCTGAAAATGATTTCTTAGGAACCACTCAGGTCTGGGTAATTTACAGCCACTTAAAGTTAATTTAAGTCAACTGACAGTGAATTAAGTGGCCAGAGTGTGTTGTGTAGCCAGATGACTTGTTTGGAAGGGCACCAGAAGGTATCTTGGAGGTCTCTCTGCCTGTGCTGTGGATGAGAATTGTGTGTGGGCCCCCCAAATGTGTTTGTGCCCTGCCGAGGTGTGTGACGGTTCTGCTGCTGGTGCTGGGTTTCTGCCTCCTGTCACTGAAAACACCAAGCTGTTTCTCCCAGCCCAGGTTGTGGGAGAGGTAGTGATGTGGTTTTCTTTAACTGCTACATGTTCCAGCACTTTATCTGAAGAACAATACCACCTTTAATCAGAATATTTACTGTGGATGTAAAGCAATTATTTTCCTTTGAGAGAGAATTCAAACAATTGTCTTCTGATGGTACTGATCACAGTGTGTGTTATCTCACCTGTGCAGGTGCCAGCTGTCAACTCCATGTTCAATTATTCATGTTCCTTTAAACATCTGCCTCTCTATCTATGGATTTTGCATGGTGCCAGGCTTTGCTTCAAAGAAGGAGACAGTTGTCTTAAAACAGGGTTTTCCCATCAACCTTTTTCTCTCTGCTTCCTTGCAGGGTGTGAGGACTGTGGGCAGTACCACGATTCGGAGTGTCCTGAGCTGGGCCCAGTGGTGACAGTCAAAGACTCCTTTGTACTGAGCAGGGCAAGGTAAGGAGTGTTTGTGTTAGTTCTGACTAACCCTTTAAAGCATAGTTGCTGTCTAGGGGATGTTGCTGACAGCTGGAAAGTGAAGTCCCAGTGGACGACAGAAATTTATGGAAAGCACATGGCCTTGATTAAATAGAAAAATTGATGCAGACACTTGAGTGCTGTACTGAATTGCAGCCAAAAAAATAACTTGCTGCTCATCAGGATTTGGTTTCTTCGTGGAGGTTTCTGGCAAAAAGTGAGGTAGTGCCAGATGGGGTGATGACTTCTGTCTTGATCAAGTACCTGCCACTTTTTCCCCTCCTCAGGTGCACTATAATAGTTCCAGAGAAGTGTGTGAGGATTTCTCATTTGTGTTGTGTCTTCCTGCTCTGTCAATCCTCCACTTAGAAGCTAAACAAGTTGTTCTCATTATTGTGGGTCTTTAGGAATGATTAGGGGTAATAACTCTGTCAGAAATCTGTGACAGCACAGCAGAAACACTCATGTTTGCCAAAAGAAACAAATAGACTCAATCTAGCTGGGAGAAAACAACACTGAGTAGTGATTTTTACAGAAGACAATCAGGCATTGTCAGCAAAATTCATATTAAGGTGTAAAATGTAAGGTTAAGGAAAGGAACAAACCACTGTGAAGATGCAGTATGAGTCCAAAAAAGCAAGAGAGTTCAAATGAAGTTCAAATGGCTTTATGGTTTAAATAATGTGCTCAGGGCTTCCATATTTTTTGGGAAGTCACAGGCAGAAAACACGGGCATGTGGGCAGCAAATCTGGCACATGCTGGCTGTGTAGGCTATGCTGTGTATTCCCAGGATTGCTTTGTAACAAACACTGGATGTGCTGGATCTGTTACAACCCTTCTGTGCCTGGGCAGGATGCTTCTGGTGTCCCACCAGGAAAGGAACTTCCTCCACCTTGCTGTGCCTGGAAACCTCCTGTGGATGATCCCCTGCAGCAGCTGTTCCTGGTTAACACTCCAAGTGATTTGTTCTTGGGGGTAATTCCAAAATACATGTAGGAATAACAGAAACTGGGGATGGAGGTGCTTTTCTTACACAAAGAAACTGGGCAGTGCATTGAGTCTCCAGCCTGCACTGCACAGATGCAATGACAAGTGAAACTATTATTTCTTACCTTTTATCTATTTTTGTTTGGTTTTTTTCCTTGCAATTTAATGCTCCTGCTTACTTGTATGGTGGAAAATTACTGTGGTGTCCAGAATTTCCAACTGTGAATGTTTGCAAATATGGTGCATACAGTGTTTTTCAGCCTTTGACATGCAGATGCTAAGTTTTCCCTAGTGGAAGTTTGTGCTGCTGGACAGTAGATTTGAAAGCAGAATTTAAAATTGACTGTGTTACAGAAAAAATGTGTTTATTTTCCTGAAGAGTTTACAGCTGAAATCAGATAAAAAAGGAAAATAAAAATATAACTGCAGCCTTTATTTCACAGCTGGGGAGAGTGAGTTGTCTGAGGTTGAGTTTGACCACAGAGCGGATATGAATCTTTTAAAAGAACCATCTAGTTGCTTAACCACAATTGTTGTTTCCTCTGTCCCAGTGAAAAGATAAAATTGATAAACCATAAAGGTTGGAAGAGAGATGTTGAGAAACACCTGAACTTCCCTGTCTCTAACGTTGCTTATTCTGTTTTTAAAACTGAAAGCATTTTTGTTTCAATTCATTTGCTTATCACTGTGATTGCAGTCTTTTTGTATTTCTCTTTATCCTCTTCAAGCAGTTCTATCAGTGTCAACTTTTGTAGAGTAGTCAGTAGCCTGTGTGATTATTTTGAGCTTCTCATCTGTTAGCATAGACCTGAAAAAACAAACAGTTGCATTTGGTATCTGTAAAACCAAAATTTTGTTCCAGTAATATGTTTTTTTGAGAAGATATTCTCTGTTATGTAGAAACAATATTTATTACATACGGTTCTTCTCAGAAGCCAGCTTGGTAAATGAGAGAAGGCACAGAATCACTTGTGATCAGTGTGTCAGTGTTTGTAATGAGGGAGACGAGGCAGAAGGAGAACTCTTTCCCCAACCTCTCCTCACAGGGGGCTGATCTGGCCTTTGGCCATCCTGGTGGTCCTCCCTGATCTCACTCCAGTTTGTCCATGTCCAGTTTGTCCATGGGAGCCTGGAAGAGGAGGCAGTAGGTCCATAGGATTGAGTGCAAAGCAGAGGGGGTCAGTCACTTGCCTCAGCCTGTGATTCTGTTCACAGTCACAGAATCAGTCACAGAGTCATTTAGGTTGGAAAAGACCTCTGAGATCATCAAGTCCAGCCTTTGACTGATCCTTGTCAACTAGACCTTGAGCACCTCCAGGGATGGTGATTCTACCATTCCCCTGGGCAGCCCATTCCAATATCTAATCACCCTTTCTGTGAAGAAATTCTTCCCATTGTCCAACCTACACCTCCCCTGGCTCAGCTTAAGACTATGTCCTCTAATTGTTCTAGTTGTCTAATTATCTCACACCATCTGTGTTGTCCCATGTGTAACCTTTTTTTGTTTGTTTCTCAATTCTCTCTTCATTTTTTAGGTCATCTCTGCCTTCTAATTTGGAGATAAGGCAACTGGAAGATGGGACTGAAGGAGTGTTTGCTCTGACCCAGCTGGTGAAACGTACCCAGTTTGGCCCATTTGAATGCAAGAGAGTTCTCAAGCTGGAGAAGGAATCAGTTTTTCCCCTGAAGGTAAGACCCAGCACATGTAAAGCAATAGCAAGGAGTCAGTTTTACCTGTGATGAATTTATGCTCTCTAACACTATGGAAAGAAAGATGTGTGTAGGGGGATTATTTGGAACATGTTTTAGGTGAGCCCTGCAATACATGAGCTACACCACCATTCTCTGGGCAAGGTACAGAAGATTCAAACTGGGGGCTTGTTCTGTGTGTTTGAAGTGAGATACAGCCAGCAAAACAGGTTGTCTTTCAACAAGAGGAACAACAATTATGGCAGTTGATGAGTCTCTTCAATTTGGCCGTTTAGGTTTATGGAACATGCAGAATAAGTTGGAGTTTTTTCTGTCTTGCATTTATTTGATTCCTCTCTTGACAAGTTTTGGTAGGAAAAATGCTACCTATAAAAGTGAAATTCAATCTTGGCTTTCACTAATACCTAACTCAGGAGTAAAGATTTAGAAATGTGAGTCGCGCTGATGGGTGTTTCACACTGTGCTGTTTGGATTCCCTCCCATTCTCCTGTATCCAGTAATTTTTTTGAGAAACTGGTAGCTATAGCAAGAATATTCCTAGGATGAAGGTTCAGTCTGTTCCCATCCTGCTCCTGGTAGTGTCTCAGTCATCTGTAGATGTGACTGATAAATGAAAGGTGCCTGATGCAGGTGTTGACCCTGCCTTGTCTCTGATGTACCTTGAAAAGAAGCCACAGCAAAAGCAGAAAATAAAAATTCTTCTTAACCCTGTATTATTTATTAGGGCCTTTATTGTATGCCTATTTTTGTAGGTATTCCAGAAGGATGGGCCCCTGGTCTATTTTGACACCACAAATGAGGATGATTGCAACTGGATGATGATGGTGCGACCAGCCACCGAATACGAGCATCAAAACTTAACAGCCTTCCAGCATGACAATGACATTTACTTCACCACCTCCCAGGACATCCCACCAGGAACTGAGCTGCGAGTGTGGTATGCAGCTTTTTACGCCAAAAAAATGGAAAAGCCAGTGCTGAAGCAGGTCACTAGTGTTGCCAATGGTATGTGTGTGTGTGGGGGCCTTTTTTCCTTCCTAAGGGCCCAGAGCTGACAGGGACTGACAGTCCTTTGCTGTTGTAGTTGACAGGGCTGTTTATCCAGTAGGCTCTGACCCTGAGTCAGGCAAACCTGCATACAGGGGTGCCCTGCAAGGAGAGAGCATGGATTCTTTGCCATGATACAGCCAAGTTTTTGAGAATGGGTGGCCTGGTTGATGGCTGGGCCTCTTCAGACTGAACAGACTGGATAAATAGTTCTTAAATAAAGAATTGGTGGTTGTATCAAAAGCATTTCTGTCTTCCTGGGTAGAAGAGCAAAGGAACTCCAGTATCAGTGAAGTCTAAACATATATGCAGATTTCCTCAAGATTTGCTCTTCTTCACTTGCAGTGAAAGCGTTCTGGTGTTGCACAGAACTGTTACAGAGTTTTAAAAAGCTATATTTATCTTAAGACATGGGACCACGAGGGTAAGATCCACATGACTGTTTGTGCATTGGAAAGAAAGGCAGCAGAGGTGCTAGAATATGAGTTAGAATTGCCAGAAGTCTGTTGTTCCTCTGCCCCTTTGTTTTCTCCTACTTTTGCATTTCTACAGCTGAAAGGCATGATCCTTTAGCATTGCAAGGGGGTTTTCTCTTTGCTCTTGAGATGGGAGCACTCCCTGAATGGTATTTACTGCTAAGCTGAGTATAATTTGGGGTGACAAATGCTTGGGGAGAGGCCATTGCCATCAGTGTGCTCTGTGGCTGATCTTGATCATGAGCAGAGTCTCAAATGCTACAGCTGAATTAATGCTGTTAACAGGTTTCTGAATTATGGGATGTTTCCAGTTGGTATCGAGATGTTTCATCTTTTTCTTCTTTAGTTTAACCTTTTCATGTATTTTTTGGTGTGGATGTGGGTGTTTAAGAATATTGTTTTAAATATTTCCTGCTCTCTCTGTTCAGCACTTTCAATGTACACTCCAGAATATTAAAGGCACATTGCATGAGACTCAGGTGTAAGAATGTCCTGGTTAAAATTTTACATGAGAATGTTTTTTTGCAGGTAAAACTTTTTGACTATGGTTACTGCTCTCAGCACAGAGCAAGAGAGTCAAAGAGTCTGGAAAGTTAAGAAGATAAACTGTTCTTCCTCTTCACAGATATGTGCTTGGCAGTGATGGAATCTGATAAAGAGGGGAATAAGGTCTCTTCAAAACCGTTGTCTGCTGTCTTACCCCATAAAAAATCAAAGAAATCCAGCATATCAGCAGCTGATCCAGCAGGTATGCAAAATTACAGTATTTCTAAGGGAGGTAGGGGACAGAGAAAGATCTTCAGAGGTCTTAAGTGTAACACTTCTATGCATATATTGTGGTTAAATAACTTACAGCAAATACTGATTTAGAGAGGATTTGACAGTTTTAGTTTTAATTTTCATGGGCAAAGTGATTGAAATACATGTACAGGTTAAAAAGAAAACCTTTAGGTTAAAATGTTTAGGTTTAGGAAGATGATTTTCATGAAAAACTGCTGCTCCTGACTTTGGGTGTGGATAGTGTTGGAGTGGGGTCAAACCTAATGAAAACCTTTATACTCTCTGTGCAAACAGTAAAAATTCAAATGATCAGGTTCTAAAAGAAAACTTGAGACTTTGAGTAAATATAAGAACATTTTAGAAATGACAAGTACACTGGCCATCCCCAAATTACAGTACCAGAAGCCTATTAGAGTTCAGACTGTTCTGGACTACAGGAACTCAAATTTAAATAAACTAATAAGCAATACAGATTCTCCTGGCAAAGAACATATGGCTCAGGAAATAACTAATGGTGTCATAGGAACTCTGAACTCTGATTGATTTTGAAACCCTTCCCCCACAATCTCTGATAAGTGGAACAATGAAATTAAGAACCTACTTAGCACAGATTTCCATGTCAAAAGTAGGCTCAGAGTACACAGTGTGGAGATTAGGATCAAAAGGAGATCATTCTGGGTCTGTTGGTTAAAAGGTTCCTTCCTTAAATTTTGCTTTTTAACAGTAGCCAGGAGGGCAGCTGCTGCAGATCTGTCCAGAGCAATTAATGAGAAGATCCATTTGTTCATCTTGGATCCTGTCACAGCTAAAATGTGAAGTCGAACAGGGAGTTGTCTTTCAGTTTGTCATTATTGACTTTTATGGAGTGAGGGACTGTGAAGAATTTGAGCAGCCCCTCCTACATCCTTCATCTGACTGTCTGAAAGTCCAGCTTCAGTAGTATCAAGATGCTGCCTACTCTGTTTTGGGAACCCTAAAATGTTCCCACTGGTGCAGTGTTTTGGTGCTTCCGAAACAAAATACTCTCCTTTTGATCCTATTTGCCCTCAGGTCATACACAGCAGTTGCCAAGTGACAGATCTGTGGTTCCATGCAAACCACGTTGCCCTGCAGCTGCCCTGGAAGCCTGAGGAAGTGGGAACCTAAACAGGACCTGACTCTTCCTGACAAACCAGTGCACAACTGGGGTTTCTGGGTTTACTGCTTGAGGCAGCTGAAGAGCAAGGGAAGTGCAGAGTCAGGGAAAATTAAGTTGTGCAGAATCTTGGGGTTTAAGTTTGATTTTGTCCTCCTGGACAGAAATTCTTTCTGTAGCCTGTGAAGAAGGAATTTCTGTTGCTGTACTGTCTGCTCATTATTTGCTTATTTATTTATTGCATCATGGGTGAGATCACACCTCTGTAGTGCAGAGTGTTGAATGTATAGCAGGGAGCAACCTCTGCCTCAAAGAATCTTTTATTTTGGTTTAAGAGCCAACACTGAAACGGTGAAAGGGCTTTATTGTCCCATTACAGTTGGGGTCCTCAGGCAGAAGGAGATGAACTGACCTGCTAATGGTCATCCAGGAAACCTGTGGCAGAAACTGAGGCACAGTTTGGATTCCCTGTGCTGCCATTCACTTACCCAAACTTAAATGTCATCCTCCTCCTCTGGGGGAGTCTTGTACACTGTGGAATATTCAGCTTTATGTTGGCCACATAATCTCAGAATTGATCCAGGTTTATCACATCCTCTTGACAAATTCAGACATGTTACCCAAGGACTAAAATACAGTGGACTATGAACAGAGTAACCATTTTCCTTTTTTTTTTTTTATTTCTCCATTCCAGTTTCATTTTTCCCTTAATTTTGTCTATATTTTATCTGTCTTGAGCTGATATGTTCATTAAAACATTCATATGGTGGTTTCATAGCACATCTAATTAATGGAACTGCTCAAGCCCAGTTTTTCACTATCTTTACCATTACTTCCATTAATCCAAATGTTCTTACTCTGCCATGCTCTTCACAGAGAGCATGAAGGCTTCTGCTCTTGTCCTCAGCTGACCCAGAAGAGCACTGGTAACACTGGTTTTAAAGGTGCTCAAAATTGCTTTATATCAGTCCTTTGATAATCACAGTTCTTTAGAAAGTGGTAAAGGAGGGCTCAGGACTTTACCAGAGCACTGATACTCTCTCCTGGTATCTTTTAGTATCTTCTTATGTTTCAAATGTTCATGTTTGGAAAACCCTGAATGGTTCCAGCTGCCTCCATGGGCCTCTTACTGCCTAAATTGTACTTTGTGATACTCAGGGACTTACTGCAAGATTAAAAAAAAAAAATCTGCAGGGATTTCCCACCTGCCCATTTTCAAAGCTTTTCAGTATTTCTTCTTGCTGTGATTTAGGGAACACTCCAGAAGGCAGTGGAAGTGCAGAAGCAAAGCCCAACCAGTGGACATGTAAAGTGTGTTCATCTGCTTTCCAAGAGCCTCAGCTGCTGACAGGTAAGAAGTGCTAGAAATTCATGAGAAAGTGCTGAGAATCATCAACAGAATTCTTCTCTTCCAGAGCTGTGAAGCCATGCACCATCCATGATGTAGTGAGATAATTGTTTTAGTTTTTGTGTTGCTTTAAGAAAAAGGGTAGTGTGGAAGGTAAAACAGTGGTATTTTGGGTGTGAGTGGTCAGTCTGTGAGCAAACAAACTTAATGTTGAATCTAGAAGATACAAAACTTACCTAGAAGATGAGACAAGTGAGATGTGACTGTCAGGAAAATCAAAGATTAGATGTGTATAAGGTCAGTGACACCAACTTACACTTTGTGGCATTGTCTGTCTGGTATTTATGACAGATTTTTTTCTGCCTTTTTTGGCAGCCTTAGGATGTAGTTTTCAAAAGAACTTAAAATATTTAGAAGCTGTGACCATTCAGTGAATCAATTTTGAAAAGGGGGCTCAGGCCCCTAAATAACTTGGGCATTTGGAGAAAAGTATTTGTTATGAGTGAGCAGAACCTTTCTTACAGTGATATCTAACAAATCTCTTTAAAAATTCAATCTGAGTAATTGTTTCAGTGCTTGACAAAGTGTATGCTTTTATTTAGGAAGGAATTGTGACTGCTTTTGGAACAATTTGAAGCAAGTCTCTCCAAAGTGAGCTGGACCTGATGGGCTTCATCTGAATGTTTCATGGCAGTTTCTTCCTCACTCTCCTGTTCTTTCTCATCCACCCAGAGCACTTGCTGAGTCACCTGGAACAAGCCAAAGGTGCTCCCCAACCCAGCCCAAGTGATGCTGTGCCAGAGAAGGCAGCAGAGGCTCCTCCCATGGATCAGCCAGTGCCAAGTGATGCAGCCACTGCCAGCACAGACTCCAGGAGAAAGGCCAGGAGGGGCAGAAAGGCCAAAGCAGCAAAAGCAGAAACACCTGTTGTCATTGATGAAGAGAAGGATCCTGCAGGTAAGACAGAACTGCATTCTGCTGTGATGGTTTTAGTAATAGGCCTAGAGAAACACAGGATAGTAGTTATGAAGCCTGCCTGGCTTTCTGCAGGAACGAACAGCAGAGAAAATGTCTTTCCTCTCAAGAGGAGATGTCTTCCTGTCTGCCTTAAGGTTTATAATTGAAGGAGTTTTACCTTCCTTGAAGGGAAGTTCTAGTAGGGAATTTACATTTCATGGTCAACTGAAACCCCCTGAGTGCTGGACTGCCCTGGAGGAGGGTGATTCTGACCCTCCATTCTGCCCTCATGAGACCCCACCTGCAGTGCTGCCTCCAGCTCTGGGTTCCTCAGCACTGGAAGGATGTGGAGCTGCTGGATTTGGTCCAGAGGAGGCCACAAAGACCTCCTCTGTGAAGACAGGCTGAGAGAGTTGGGGTTGTTCAGCCTGGAGAAGAGAAAAGAAGGCTCCAGGGAAACCTGAGAACCCCTTCCAGTGCCTAAAGGAGTCCTATAAGAAAGATGGAGGCAGACCTTTTAGCAGGGCAAGGGGGATTGGCTTTAGACTAAAAGAGGGTCAGTTTAGATTAGATATAAGGAAATAGTTTTTTATGGTGAGGGTGGTGAAACACTGGAACAGGTTGCCCAGAGAGGTGATGGATGGCCCATCCCTGGAAACATTCAAGGGCAGTTTTTACAGGGCTCTGAGGAACCTGATGTAGTGAGAGGTTTCCCTGCCCATGGCAGGGGGCTTGGACAGGGCGACTTCTGAAGGTCCCTTTTAACCCACACTGTTTTATGCTTCTCTGAACATGTTTGTGGACAATTAACTTGTCCAGTGCCACATCTTACTACAAGTTCTGCATTTGAGGTTTCATTTCTAACTGTCCACCCTAACACTGTGTTTCTGTGGTGTGTTTGCAGTGGAACGTGTAGCTGATGTTGTAACTGAGGTCCCTCCAGAAGAGGTGGCCCTGCCTCCAGCTGCAGAAGAGAGGATTATGGATTTGGTGTTAGGAAAGATGCCTAGCACCACAACAAATAGCATCAGTTCAGTGACAAAGTAAGTGTTCTGGGATGCAGAATTTCCTCCTAGGTTTAATTAAGATTGTGTAGCATGTTCTGCTCGACTTCTGGGACCACAGATGCTCTTTTGTTATCAGCATAATTCCGTGTGATGCTGCTGCTGCTGCTGCTACAAGAGCTGACTTTGAATGCCACAAAGATGGCCTGTGCACTGGAAGGTGATGCAATATTGGTGGTAGAATTTTGGAACATAAATGAAAATTACATTTTCCATCATGTTACTGCTTTTATTCAGTGTGATTGCAAAAGCCTTCTGCAGCTGCAAAGTTAAATATGGCTCCTATTGATTGTTGGTGATAAGACAGGCAATGAGATTTTTGCTAAAAGAAAAAATAGGCTAACCATTATTGCCATGATTCAGTCTTGCTTGTCATCTTAACTGATGAATGATTTCCTGTTGGCTTTGAGTGTGATACTTCAGATTTAGAGCACTTCGGTATAACAGAACCTCAGGGAGACTCCTAAGTATCATTTGATTAATTTAGGCTCTTTTGTGCCTTTTTGTCTCCATAAAATTGGCTTTTTGAATTGTTTTTTTGTATCATGAAGCACTCAATTTTTAGATATTGAAGTCTTTAGCAGACACAGAGCCATCAAAAAGGCATTTCAGCATGTGGTTGTGCTGGGAAATAGCACAGTGCTGCTGCTTGGCAATGCCTTTTGCATGAGGACTGCCAAGCTTTCCTAGCTGAAACAGTGCTGATGTTTTCAGAGGATGAGCAGAACACATCCTTTCTGTTCCTCTGAGGGGGGGCCTGCAAAAAGAATCTGTGCTGCTGCTTTTTGCCTCGTTCATGCTGTGTGTAGATAATTTGGAATGAGCCACAGTCTGACATCTGCTGCTTCCAGGGGGTGGCCAGGGAGGAGGGGGGGCACCTTGGCACTGAGGAAGCTCCATCCAGGCTCCCTCCCTCCTGCCAGGAGCTGAGCATAACACTCCTTAGCTTCTGCCAGCTGGTGGAACTCTCTTGCAGCCTGTGGGATACCTTTCAGTCCCTGCCTTTTTCTCTAATCCAGTAGGTTTGCTCATCACCAAAACACCATGTCCCTCAAAAGAAGTTTAATTCTCTCCAGTAGACACGGAATACGGCGGAAGCTGATAAAGCAGCTTGGGGAGCACAAGAGAGTCTATCAGTGCAGTATCTGCAGTAAGATCTTCCAGAACAGCAGCAACCTCAGCAGGCACATCCGTTCTCATGGTGGGTTTGCTTTTTGCCTCACTTGGGTATTGATTTTGTCTCTAGTTGGTTCCACTTTTGAGTAAAAGATCTGGGCTGCTTTTAGATATTGGGATACTTAATTATAAGGGAGCCATTTTTTTCTTTCTTTTCTTTCTTTCTTTTTTTTTTTTTCTTTAACTCTAGGAAACTTTCAGTTATGTAGACCAAAGCATCAGAAGGTAATAGTTGAAAGTTGAAGTTAGAGCATTTAACATTTGAATTAGGTGCATCTTTTAAATGAAGGCAAGGATGCAATGACTTTTTTTTGACTTTTCAAAACTACTCTTGCCTTTAAATATGGACACATGTATCACCCCCACCTTCACAGGCACATGGGTAAGACAGCTGTGTAAATGTCAGCTGAGTGCTTTTTCACTTGTGATCTGCAGTTCCAAGGGTCTATTCTAAGGATTCAATGAAAAATAATCATGAAAAAGGGTGGATGAACTAAACAAAATTGTTGGAAGTTGTTAAGATCCAGTATTTAGATCTCCTGAATCACTGTTTCTCATCACTACCCTGTTCGTTTGCATTCCTTGTGCTTTGGTTTCCCCTGTCTTGCCTGGAGTTATTATCAATCACTGACTGTTTCCTTTTTACCCTGATTGATCTCCCTCAGGTGACAAACTGTTTAAGTGTGAGGAATGTGCAAAGCTGTTCAGCAGGAAGGAGAGCTTGAAGCAGCACGTTTCATACAAGCACAGCAGGAACGAAGTGAGTGGAAGTGACTTCTGGGCTCTTGCTGAGGTTGGGTGGAAAGGGTACAGTGAGATTCCAGGTACCAGCTGGGCAGCTTGGGTCAGTTCCATGTGAGCAAGTGTCCCATGGGAGTGAGGCAAGACTGGCAGGCAGAGGTAACATCTCATGCAAAGTGTGGACATAATTTTGAGACANTACAGTGAGATTCCAGGTACCAGCTGGGCAGCTTGGGTCAGTTCCATGTGAGCAAGTGTCCCATGGGAGTGAGGCAAGACTGGCATCTCATGCTTGATAAATCTACAAAGTGTGGACATAATTTTGAGCATACAAGCCCTTTTCCATATCTGAATTTCCTACAGAAAGTTGTTTTCAGGCATCAGTTAAAGCAAGACAAGCTGAAGTTAACTGGGCCCGCATGACCTAGAGGTGAGATCTGACTCGAGTTTATGGTGCAAAATAGGGTTGTTCCAGCCTTGTTTGCTTGTGTTTTTCATTTATCCCCACCTACAGTGTCCTTTAATGTGTGAACTCTGCCTATTGGTGCTGCTGCAGTAGAAATACTGAGTACACCTGTAGTGGCATCCTATTAGTGAATATTTCCTTGCTGCTTGGCATCAAGGTTCTTAGCTCTCAGGTTACTGCCATCTGTTGTGGAGCTGGAGGATGAGTCAGATCACATCCCGCTTCTCAAAAATTCTGTCTCTTTTGAACCAGGGGGTTGTCAGGAACCTGTTACATGCACAGGTATATGGTCATTTTTTAATAGCTCAGAGGTAGGAACATGAGAAGATGGTGCAGCATTAGAATTTTGCACCAATGTGAATTTAAATGTCCTCTTGAAGGAAATAAAATTGGGAAAGACAGAAAACAGAAAAAATAGTTGAGATTCAGGGTTTCTCTCATGACATGACTTGGCTTTTCCACCACTTAAACACCTCCTATTTGCAATCCTCAGGTTGACAGTGAGTACAGGTACAAGTGCACCACGTGTGAAAAGGCCTTTCGGATAGAGAGTGCACTGGAATTCCATAACTGCAGGACAGGTGAGAATGGGTAACTGTTCCACTTCCTCTGGAATGCCTGTTCCATTTTGAGGAAATGTCCACAAATCCATCTCAGCATAGAAACTACAGAAGGGATTTAGATTTATTTATATAGTAGGAATTTAGATTTATCATCACAAGAAGCAACCTGCCCTGCTTCCCTCAAAAAATATTTTTTTTAATTTGAAAAATGTAACTAGAAATCTGTAGAGCAACACATCCACTTAGGTACTGCTTTTTTTGGTATCTCCTGCTTGCATGTCTGATGTCCTCACTGGTATTTCATTTATATGTCACAGATTCCCTGTCATCATCTCTGTTTGATATTCTCTCCTAAAACTAAGTTTCACCTCATTTCTCTGAAACAGAGGAGTTGCAAAGGGGACCAGTTCTAATGATAGTTTGGAGCTTTATGGGATTACAGTTTTCTTCAGCTTTCTTATGCTTTATACTTCCAGTAGTCTTTCTAGATGTTTTTTTCTTACTATCACTAGAACTTCTTCTAGCCATCCCTTGTGGTTACTCCTGTTATTTATGTTGAGTGGTCTTATGTTTAAAAAGTGACATCCTGGTTTACTTTTGTGGACCCACAATAACTGTCAGTCCAGAATCACCCAGGTGATTGCTACTTAGAGCACTATTCAATCAGGGATTCTCATTTCCTTTCAGAGGCAACAGCTTTTTTTTTTTTTAACAGATGATAAAACATCAGCCTTATGCAGACTGGAAAATAATGCCTATTAACCTCAATATTCTGTTTTACTGACGGAAGTGTTCTGGTGCTGTTGTGTGATGCTGTGTTGTGTAGCGATTTTACCAACATTAAAAACTTGAATCAATTTTAACAGAATCCACTCCAAAACTTAATTAATGCTAGACCTCAATGGGAATAGCCCAAGTGAGGAAGTTACAATGATAGATTTCAGGTTACCATCACATATATTTGTTGCCTTTGAAAAATAAAGTTGAAGAAACACACCTGCTTTTGCATTTCTTTCTTCATTTCATATAATAATGGATTATATATTAAAACACAGATCCAACAAAAGAACCACCTGTCTCACAAATACACAAAACCTGGTTTTATCTGTAAAGACCTGCTTGGTTTCTCTTGCTTACAGATGACAAGACATTCCAGTGTGAGATGTGTTTCAGATTCTTTTCTACAAACAGCAATCTTTCAAAACACAAGAAAAAGCATGGGGATAAGAAGTTTGCTTGTGAAATCTGCAATAAGATGTTCTACAGGAAGGATGTCATGCTAGACCATCAAAGAAGACATTTGGAAGGTAAGCTTACTGCAGATCAACCTAATTATTACTTTGAAACCGCAGTAGAGGTGGGAAGGATAAGGTGCATTAAATTCCATTAGATTCTTCTAGATGGTAGCTGTCTTTTTCTTTTATTGTCAGTTACCTGGTCCAGAGTAGCAAATTCCAGCAAAATGTGACATTTATTAAAAATAATAGTAATGGATCCTGGAGGGGAATTGTGTAATTCTGTGAAAAAGTTTCTAGGAGATGTACCTTTTTTTTCAGGCTCATGTGATTGAATCCAGTGCTACTAACAGTCATGTGAAAGTTGCTTGGCTTGTTATGCAGCAGTTTAGACTAGCTGATTTTAATTATATCTTTTTTTTTTTTTCTTTCTTTGAATTCTATCCTCCCTTTTTTAAAAAAAATGTGTGGTAACTTGAAAATCAGAAGGCACAGATTTAACCTGCCATGTACAACTGAAAGTGACTACAATATAAATATAGTATCAATGGAATGCTGTGGGATGTTATCTTTCAAACACTTGAGAATATATGAAAATGAGATTATGAGAGTTTACTGTTCAAAATCTCAAGCATCCAAGGATGTTACAGGTACTCAGAGACTCTAGAAAAACTTGGCAGATTTCTGAATATGTATTAAAATGCCTTTAGTGAGCTAGATGATAAAACCAAAGGTGATTTAAAAAAAGCAGCCAGATTGTCTAATTGGTGCTTTAGACAGAGGTGATTGTTACTGGCTCTTTTTGTGGTTCAGACCTTTTTGTCATGAACCAGAGGAGAGCCACAGGTCAAGGAGCTGAATGACAATGACCATGTTTAGCTGTCACAGAAGAGCAGAAGCTCTCTGTCCTCCTGAAAGGAGCAGAGAGAGAGTTCTGAAACCCTCACTGAGCATTAAAACCGATGCTCTCTCCTTCTCAGAGACTCCTTCTCCTCTCCCCCTTCTTGGTGAGGGGGAATTTCTGGGCCAGACGTTTGAAGGTCTGCAAGTGAGGGCCTACAAGATCTGCCTGGTTCCTGGTGTTGACAACAAATACCTGTTTTCAGACACTTTAAATTTGGTGCAATAATCAGTAAGCCATAATACATCACTCTGACAGACTGCTTTTATATTCTTAAAGCACTGTTTTAATTTAGAAATCACCCTTTTCTTAGCAATTAAAGCCTGCACTGAGGCCCTTCCCAGTGTTTCCTTCTTGTTTCCAGTGCTCACCTGAAAAGGCATGCAGATTGGAGTGGAAAACCATGGTTTATTATTTTTGTTTTGTTTTTTTGATGGGGACTGTTCTGTTAAGGGGTGAGGCGTGTGAAAAGAGAAGACTTTGAGCACAGCACGGAAAACATGGTTCGCTACAAGAAGGAGCCTTCGGGATGCCCCGTGTGTGGGAAGGTGGGTGTGTGTGCCAGCTGTGCCATGTGAGGCTCTGCACTGTAGCTCCAAGGACACCAGGTTTAGTCTAGGGAAGAGAAGGCTTAGAAGGGATCTCATTAATTCATACAAATATCTCCGAGGATGGTGCCGGACCCTTGTCAGTGGAGCCCAGCGACTGGATGAGGAGCAATGGCCGTAAATTAAAAGCACAAGAAGTTCCACCTGAATATGAGGAAGAACTTCTTTATATTGAGGGTGGCAGAGCCCTGGAACAAGCTGTCCAGGGAGGTTGTGGAGTCCAGCACAGATGTTACTCTTTGAACAGCTGTGGCTCCATTCTATATCCAAGCCCACGGTGTCTTATCATTAGTGGAAGCTGTTGGGACAAAGAACAAGTTCAGGCCAGACCATATTCTGGGAGCACACTGTAGGGTGTCACATGGCCACTGTGTCTATCAGTGAAATCTCATGGTTTATGGTACTTCAAGTGGAGTTTTTCTGCTGGAATATAAACAGCTGGAGTTGACTGTGTGCGTGGGGAATCATTTTCCATTGGGAATCAAAGTGAATTCATGGCATTGTTGCATTTGGGTGTTTAACACTCATTATCTTAAGTTGCAGAGTTAAGTTATCACAGAGAGTGTGGGTTCAACTAGTGATTTTATAAATGTTTAAGGATTCATGGTGCAAAATGTACTTGAGTTGGTGTGTAGACCTCTGGGTTTTGATGGTTTGGATGTTTTACATATCAACCAAAGTAGATTTTGTGGATATGTCTTTTTATAGATAGGTGTAACATTCATGGTTCAAAAGACACCCTAAATATTTCTATTTCTACCCTGTGTAATTCTGCTGCAGCATTTTTGGAAGTCCACCTCTGATGAATGGGCAGTTTCAGTCAGTTCCTTGGAACTGTGCCCTTGGATTGTGCCATGCCAGCAGTTTCTGAGGTAGCCTGCTGGCTGCCTAACAGGAGCTCCTGCACATTTCTGGCCAAAATGAATCAAAAAGACAGTAAATATAGTCTGTGCTCTCCATTGGATAAGTTGCAAAGAACGCTGTGGGACACGATCCAAAAATCCTTCCTTCCTACTTTCTTTTCTTTTAGGTATTTTCATGTAGGAGCAACATGAACAAACACCTTCTAACACATGGAGACAAGAAATACACTTGTGAAATCTGTGGACGTAAATTTTTCAGGGTGGATGTGTTGAGAGATCATATCCATGTCCATTTTAAGGTATTGTGCTAATAATTAATGAGAAAAGGCAGCTTGTTTTGACATTTTATCACTGAATAATAAGGAGATGAAATGAAAGGGAGTTGTATCACCCAATGATCCTCATAAAAATGCTTTTTTGGGATTTAATGCTGTACCTGCTGAGTCTCTGTTTACATTTATGCTTCTTTTATCCACACACACACAAAACAATATTATTCGTTTGAATAAACAGTTACTCCTTGTGTAGTCATGGACAGAGGAAATTTTTTTACCTGGATTGAATGAAGCAGGAGGATATTTTAGATAAGTAGTACTACAGCACTTGTTAATGCAAGGTAGTCTGCATGGTAACAAAAGGTGAACAGGTCTTACCTTTTGGAGAAGAAGTTCAATCTATTAAAACAGAATATTCTTTCCTGCCCTACACAGGACATAGCCCTAATGGATGATCACCAGAGAGAGGAGTTCATTGGTAAAATTGGAATCTCATCAGAGGAAAATGATGACAACTCTGATGAAAGTGCAGATTCTGAGCCTCACAAGTATAGCTGCAAAAGGTGCCAGGTAGCTTTAAATACTTTCAAATTAACTTGTTTTGGGATGGGGATGGGGGAGTGAAGGCGTCTATAAATCATTCAGAATTTTAAAAAACATTAATGGTTCTCAAAGAGAAGTCCAGTCCTCACATCTGCAGTGCTTGTTACTTCTAATCTGTGAGGTGATGCTATTCCATAAGACTTCCAGGTGGTGTTCAGTAAGATGCTAAAACACTTAAAAAGAACTACAACTCTATGTGCTTACCTGTGTGGAAGGGAGGAAGGAAGCAAAACTGGAGGAAGAATCAATAAAGGAGCATTCAAATCTTGGACTACCTTTTGATTATGTGCAAATTAAAATCATTACAACATTTCTGAATGATACAGTCCACAAACTGATGAACTTTGCTGAGATCAGGTGGTCTTTCAGTGGATATCCAGTTTGGAGGATTAAGACTGCTGCTTATGGGCAGTGTGACTGCTTATTCTTGTCCTGCTCTACTGCTAACAGAGTGGCACTGGAAGTACTGCTGGAACATACTTAGCTCACTTGTCAGCTGAGAGAGGAAGACTCTTCAAACCTCTTGCTGCATGGCTTTTGCTATTTTGTAAATAAGTGATGGGATCCTTAAAGCCCATTTGGATTCTGTGCCCTTACTGTGCTGGAGCAGGTGGAATGCAAAAAAATAAAATAGTGAGAACAGCAAAATTGGCCAAACTCACATAAAGACAGAGGATTTTTGGTAGTTAAGCCACTAACTTGACCCCTGGAAATCAGAGCTTATTTCACAGTCCACACTTAGTGTGGTGAAAGTTCTTACTTTATCTTCTTTACTGCTTTATTTTAAGACCTGGAGATAATAATACTTCAGTTTCCTTTTCTTATCTAGGAATTGGTTTTAAATGCAAACTGACTGTAAGGTTAAGTCACTAAACATAAGAAGATGTGGTATCACAGCAATTAATCATGTGCTTGCTTTGCAATGTGCTAATTTTATTCCCTGACACTTTGTGGGTACATAAGGTGTACAAAGTTGTGTGCTTCCAAATGAGGGCAGTTGGGCCATTCAAATCAGGAAGCTCTTTTTGGAAGCTGGGATTACTTTTGGTGAGTTTGCAGGTGTTTGTGTAAGGGAACAGCTGTGGAAAATGAGATTTGCTGTGATGAGGCCGGGAGGCTCTTTTGGGAAACTTAACAGCCAAAGGGAGTACTGCGTGCAAATGAGTGTTGATGAAGTCTCTCTTCTAAGCTCTTAAGAATCTCTCCATGGTTTTTCTAGTCCCAAACTACATCTTCACCAAGCTGTGCAGTGCTGTCAGAAATACCAAGACTAGTTCCAAGGTTGGAGTAAAAGATCATGTCATTATGGCACTTCACCCTGATACACTGGAGCGTATATGGATATACTGGATCACTTTGGATGTGCAGGGTCATGTAGCCCAGGGAACTAAGTAGTGGAATGTGTGTGTATCATAGCTGTAGCACTTCCAGGAGGTGAGCTAGAATCACTGCCTTGCAATGCCTAGAAATTCCACCTCTTCTGAAGCCAGTGCCAAAGCTGACTGTGCAGACTAGAGCTCACCACGCCCCTGGAGTCCAGCAGACCATTTCTCCATCTGTGTCATCCTCCTTTTGACAGCTGGTGGAGGTTAAACGTGGCTCTCTTCAAGGCTGTTTCTCAGTGCACAAATAATTCAAAGTCAGTGTAGGAAGTGGAGGCACCATCTCAAGCAGGTTTTCCAAAAAAAGTGAATTGAAGTCCTGTAGCAGCGTGCTTGTCAAGGCCAAAGGAGTTCAGGCCTAAATCCAGCTTTCACAGGTTTATTATGTAGTGATACACAGGATATTTAAGTGATACACAGGATATTTAAGTGATACACAAGATATTTATGTTGACTCGCGCTGACTCAAGACCGTGGCGTTGCATTCCCAGATCATTGCTGTGCCCGAGGAGTTTTTTTCCCCCTTTCATTCACTATTGGTTCATTCCCCAGCTGACTTTTGGCAGAGGGAAGGAGTACCTGAAGCACATCATGGACGTGCACAAGGAGAAGGGTTATGGCTGCAGCATCTGCAACCGGCGCTTTGCCTTGAAGGCGACGTACCACGCGCACATGGTCATTCACCGGGAGAACCTGCCTGACCCCAACGTGCAGAAGTAAGACATCTTGCACTGATAAGAGGAGCTGTCTGGAGCTACAGTGGCTCTGCCACCCAATGCTTTTAGAGAACTTGACTCTATTAAAATATCTGAAATAGTATAACAAGTATTAAAGTGGTTTTTAAAAGCCCAAAATGCGCATCGCTGGTGGTTGACTTCACGCGGATGATTAGTCAACAGCTTCCCAGTTTGGGCTTTGCAAAGTATAAGTCAATTCTTTTAAGAAGTATTTTTGAAAAACTGTTAGTTGAGTCAATAGCAATGCTGGGCTGCTCCGAGCTTGCAGTCAGCTTCTTAAGTTGACTTCAGTTGGGTTTCTTAAGGCTCATTTTAAAAAAATTTAAGCTTCAGTGAACTTCTATGATAATTAGTATTAGCAAATGAAATACAGTTACTGGCAGAGATGTCTGAAAATCTACCTTTATCCCAAGAAAAGAGTCACAGTTTTTGATGTCTTTGGTTGCAGATACATCCATCCATGTGAAATTTGTGGAAGGATTTTTAACAGCATAGGAAATCTGGAAAGACATAAGCTTATACATACAGGTAAAAACATTGTGTTTCTTCGTAATTATCAATAGTAAAAAGAAAATTCTGTTGCCAGTCCCTGTCTTTTTTTTTCTGGTTTTTACCGTAAGTTGCAATCAGATAAATGTTATATTTAGTCCTTTAGGGTAAACCGGTTTTCTAAAGCAGGTAATATTAATGAAGAGATTTGATCTGGGTACATAATCCAAATTCCTAGTTAATATGTTGCAGGATTCACCTAATTTTGTATTCTGTACTTCCCCCAAATTCTTATCCATGCTACCTTCTCACCATTACACAGGCTGAAAACTGCTACTGCAAAATCATTTTTAACAGCTCATTACTATTTCATGCTACTCAGTATTTTCCTACCTCAGACTTTTATTTTTCCAGATCCCACACAAAAAGACAGCCTTTCTCTCTCTCTCCAAAGTCTTCTAACTTAGTTTGGGCTACAATATGCATGAAAGATGTGGTTGGCAGCACAGTGGACCCTGTAATTCACCACTTTAGTCGATTTTTAGGAGATGCACATTTTTCATTAACATCTTTTTTTGTTTACGTTGTCTTTTAAATTTATTTTTAAGGTGTAAAAAGTCATGCTTGTGAGCAATGTGGCAAATCATTTGCTAGGAAAGACATGTTAAAAGAACATATGCGAGTCCATGATAATATCCGAGAATACTTGTGTGCAGAATGTGGCAAAGGTATGTCTGATGCCTTGTTTTCCATTAATTGTGATACTGAATACTAGGTGACTATCTGAATTAAAACTACTTCCATTCTTAGGATATTGGGAAGTTCTGGGAGTGCTGTAAATCCTGCACTTAGGAGAGGTAAAAGCTTTATTAATCAGGAGCCTTGTGGTTGAATAAACTACCATAATTTTATAAAATTTAGCCTTGTAGCCTGTAAGAAAACACTGGTTTTTATAACATACCTAACTGGGTTCCAGTGCATTTGCAGCACAAAAGTGAAAATGCAAGTTGATTTCTTTTCATTCTAGACTCGTTTTCAGGCTTAAGAAGTAGATGAATTCCTCTCTGTAAGAGGCTTAAGAGTCAAAGTCATTTTGACTTTTTAATTGTTCATGTTATAACTTGAACAAATCTGAACTGGTATTTTAGTGGAAGCCATGACACCTCTAACGATGCTTTGTCTTTGCTTGTCCCTGCTGTTTTGCTTCTTCCTCAGGGGTTACTCAGATGTGTTCCAGAGCTTTTTCCTGGAATTAAAATAATAATAATAATGATAATGTACGTTGCTACATAAACAATTAGAAATATGCAGTTGTGGACTCGCAACAAATATAATCTTAGAGCTCTTGGCTAACAAGATCATCCTTGAGTTCTTTGAAGGTGGGAGCAGTGGACTAACTTGTGCTGTGCCTTTTGTGTCACAGGAATGAAGACAAAACATGCTCTTCGTCACCACATGAAACTTCACAAAGGGATTAAGGAATATGAGTGCAAGGAATGCCACCGAAAATTTGCGCAAAAGGTCAATATGTTGAAGCATTACAAAAGGCACACAGGTGAGGACTCTAAAAGTGGCACTGAATCAGTTAAATGCTTCCTGATGGAGAACTCTTACCTAGAGCAGTCACAGAGTATGAGGAAAACTAATAAAATATGTATATTCTGCATTTTGAAAAGTGAGATTTTGTCCTCAGCCAAGCTACAATTGAGAGAGACAGTTTAGTTGGTTTCAAGCTTTGCTTTTTTGAGAGAGATTGTTTTTATCCAGGGTGCTCCTAAAGTATTGGGTTTGTTTTAGATTCGTCTTCAGGTTCTCATTTCCCAAAACCAAATTTTACCTCCCACATTGGTTTCTCTTGGATTTATTTTCTGGACAACATAGTGCCCTGGCTTAGATAAAAATATCTAATGAAGCTGGGCTTCTTCTCCTTGTTTGGCTGTGATTTTTGTTTTTTTTTAATGTTAGTAATGTGAGACTTTGAATTGTCTCACATACTTTAGGCTGCTTTCACAGATGCTGAATATGCTTTTCATGCAGGAATCAAAGATTTCATGTGTGAGCTCTGTGGCAAGACATTCAGTGAGAGAAACACAATGGAGACTCATAAACTGATTCATACAGGTAAACCCTCTAAAAAACAGCATCCAGCAACAATATCTTAATTTTGTTCCTTGGCTTGCTTGAGAGTTGCCAGTCTTGGGACTAGTGTTGCACATCATTTTGCCAAATTTGATGTTGACAATATGAGACTTGTTGAGATGTTGACAGTATGATACTCATCTATTGGGTTTCCCTCCATCTGCCACCAGTAGGAAAACAGTGGACATGTTCGGTCTGTGATAAGAAGTATGTCACTGATTACATGCTGCAGAAGCACATCCAGCTCACTCATGACAAGGTGGAAGCCCAGAGCTGTCAGTTGTGTGGGACAAAGGTTTCTACCAGAGCCTCCATGAGTCGGCATATGAGGCGTAAACATCCAGAGGTGAGTTAGTTTGGCAGGTGGATTGTGGGGTGGTTTGGTTTAGGGTTTTTTTAAGGACATTTATGGCCTTCACTGACTTCAATTACTTCCCCTCCCTCTCTTTTTCTGTTCTTTTGGAGCCAGTTTTAGGTGGTGTCTGTGAAACGTGCACTTAACTGAATCAGCCATCTCACTGTGTTATGTTTTACCAGTAAACATATCTGTCAGTCCCTGAAAATGAAGTTCTTCTGATTATTTAAACCCCTTTTCTTTTTCTGCCTCAGCTTAAATGTATGTTTTTCTATGTTTTGTCTTCATCCATTAGTGAGTATAATGGATTCTTTTTTCCCCATTGTATTCTCTGTATTCAGAAGTGATCTGAAAGAATTGGTGAATAGAGAGGTGATGGCAGCATCTGCTGATGCCACAAAATTATTCTCAGTATTAAAGATGAGTGCTGACTGGAGGGAATCTGGATTAGAGGGGTGTTTTGTCTGACCCCAGTGGGGTTTTTTTCTGTGTTCTCAATTTCTGAATAGTTATTGTGTTTCTCCTCAGCATTTCTTACTTAGGTTTGACTAAGGCTTGTTCATTCCCTTTGAGGCTTTTTTTAAACTACCAATTTATTATTAGCATTGCTTTGCTGTTTTATTATGGTGACTGTGAAGGAAATCAACAAAGTGCTTTAGTTATTGATTTGGGGATTAAACATGCAGCTACATATCTGCAGTCTGGAGGGCCATTTGTCTCTATTCTTTGATGAGCTGAGATGTACAGGTTCAGCTGAAAATTGTGAAGTAGAACATAGTCTTTTTTTTCAAAGACATTGTTTTCCATAGAATTCATCACTTCCCAGTGGATTGTGTTATATCCAGAATATGGGAATAAACATGTTCTTTTAATGTTGTTTTTAAATTTGGCTGATTTTCAGCAAAGAGGAGAAGATTATATGGTAAAAGGTCATTAAAAAAAAAGCCATGGCTAAATCCCTCATATTAAATGATATGTGTAAAATGTTAGATTACATCATTTTTGCTTTGTGACAGGATTTATTAGGGATATGCTGTATTGTTTGCCTGCAGTTCACCAGCTGATACCTCTTTGTCTACAGATTCTTTCAGTGAGGATTGATGATTTAGAGCAGCTGCCAGAGACAACTACCATTGATGCCTCCTCGATTGGGATTGTTCAGGTAAATTCCAGGCCTGCTGATGGGAGAGGTGGGGAACATAATATGGCTGAGCAGAGGCTGATGGGTGAGGAATGTGCTTTTTTAGTCAGCCCCACTTGAACATGTCCAAGCAGCTTCTGTTGATCTGTTGGGTTGCATAACAGGGGTGCTGGTAAAACAGACAGGGTGAGGTCTCATTTCCCCAAAATCAGGTGTTTGCTAGAGTTGGTTTCTTTGCTGGTGAACTGACAGTAAAACATCTTCAGGTGATAGTCTCTTACTTGGAAGTTCACTAAGCAAAAGGACTTGATGTTTTGTTTGGAAATGTGTTGCTCCAGCCGGAATTAGCCTTGGAACAGGGTGAATTACCAGAAGGGAAACAGCATATAAAAGCTCCTAAACGTGGCCAGAAACGGAAACCAAAATCAGGTGAGGAGGAAGAAGCTCAAGTGCCTGAGGACCTTGCCTTCAGTGAATACCCAGAGAAGGATGCTGAATTCACAGGGAATGTTGGAGATGAGACTAATTCAGCTGTCCAGAGCATCCAGCAGGTGAGCTCCAGTAGCAGGGTGATGGATCTCAGGCATTGCCTAGAGGAACAACCCTTCTTTTTGGCTAATAGCAAACACAGATACTAATTGGAACATTTGGAGCTGGTTTGATAATGCAAAGGTGAATGTATACTTTAAAAAGACCAGGATTTGGACCAGTAAGCTCCTTATGTTTGTTTTCATTTCATTTGGTGTTACCATCTCCTTGTTTGCCACGTACCACTGAAGCTGTGATTAAAAGTGTGAAAGTTAATTTGACTGTTTGTTTTGACTGCTGCATATCCCTCCCTTCCATTACCATCTCATTTCTGTATGTGGAAGTTGTCCTATTGCAAGCTTTCTATGTTCCCTTCTGCTGGCATAGCTACCTGTGCGCCCATCAGGTGATCCTCCTTGGTGGTACCTGTCAGTCAGATGCAAGGTATAAGGTTGGAATTACCTTTGTGTTTCCCCTCAGGTGGTGGTGACCCTTGGCGACCCAAACGTCACGGCGCCTTCCAGTTCTGTCGGGCTCACAAATATCACTGTTACCCCCATTACAACAGCAGCTGGAACCCAGTTCACAAACCTCCAGCCAGTGGCTGTGGGCCACCTGACTGCCCCAGAACGCCAGCTGCAGCTGGACAACTCCATCCTCACCGTGACCTTCGACACCGTCAGCGGCTCCGCGATGCTGCACAACCGCCAAAATGACATTCAGATCCAGCCGCAGCCAGAGGCAGCCAACCCTCAGTCCGTGGCCCATTTTATAAACCTGACCACCCTGGTGAACTCCATCGCTCCCCTGGGGAACCAGATAACAGAACAGCACCCCCTGACGTGGAGGTCAGTGCCTCAGACTGATGTCTTGCAGCCCCAGGCACAGGGAACGCAGCAGCCGCCGGGACAGCAGCCGGTTCAGACAGAGCAGCAGCAGCAGCAGATGTACAGCTACTAATTTATACCTTGGGAAGTTTTGAAATGGACAGTACTCAGAGACAAAAGAAACCCCCAAACAAACCAGGCAGACCTTTGGAAAATTTCTAATAGGATTGTTTGCTGGATACCAAACAGAGATGGGAAAAATGTTTATACAAAGCTAAAATTGGTGTAGCGCCCTGCAACACCCTGAGCTGAGATGCTCGTGCTGTCTCTAGACCTTGCACTGTCTTAAAAAAAAAAAAAAAAAAAAAAAAAAAAAAAAGGAAAAAGATTCTCACACAAATTCAGCATCCCCTTGTACTTGTGCAGTTAGACTGAGATTTGACAGGTGCATCATCATACACCTTAACCAAAGCAGGGAAAATCCTCAATATCGCGGCACTTGTGATGTTCAGAGCCCTTTCAGCCATGCCATGTCACTTCTTTCTAGTCTGGAACTGACATGTGGAGACCTTGTTCACAATGAGTGGAATGTACTTGTGGTCAGCTGGTAGAGACTGAAATGTGGAGACACAAACAGGAGAAATGATAGTTGTCTTTGTTTCTTATCTTCTTTAGGTCTTGTATCTAACAACATTGGTAAAGTAGGTGGAATTTGGGGCTTTGGGGTGGGCATGAGTGTGGTGTGGAAGAAAATATACCAATTTCACAAAGTATTTCCATTTTAGTCATGGGAAAAACCCTGTACCCATCACACAGTGGTAATGCTACTTGAATCAGATAGCTGATCTGATGCTAAAGCAACTTCTATGGTCTTCTACTCAAGTTTGAATCAAACCAATTATGAACTGGAAAAAAAAGGAATGTGATACAGTTTTATGTAATTTTTCAAACCTGCTCTTTCAATCTTGCTTTTAGCTAATAGGCCTGAAGAGCAATCAGTCTCCTTTGATCAAGTTCAGGATGTGAATTTTTTTAAATTAGAGTTATTTCATCGTGTAATAAACATTTGAGAAAGCATTCTTTTTATATATATATACATATATATATATAGCCTTTGTACTTTACTGTGTGTTCCTGGTGAATATTTGTGTGAAAAAACACTGTTACCGATACGATTCATTAATTTTTTTCATCCCCACATTGCCCTTTCTCACAGAAATAACATATGGGTTCTATTCCCTCTGTTTCCAAAACTGTTTCCAAAGTTAACAGCCACACACAAGATTGTGTGAAAGGCAAGAAAAAGGAATGTCTGAAGCATATTCTGTGTCCTGCCACATGGAGTCAGTGTGCCCCAATGTATAATGGGCAAGGTTTGCATGACTGTTGGGTTTACAAATAGTGGGTTGGGTCTAAGACATTGTTGCTGACAGTTCACTTTCGTTCCATGTTCCATACATTGGTGTGCAGTTTGGACTTTTGCATGTCAAGAAGATAGTGTTGTTCCCACAGAGAAAAAGAGCTGATAGCAAAAAAGGAATAAACTAAAAAAATATATATATATATATATGATGCTGCCTGAAATCCTGAAAGGAAAGTTTGTCCTTCCAGCTGAAAAACAAGGTCTTTTGGGGCAGCAGACTGAGCCACAGAACCTTGCTGGAGGCTTTTGCTGAGGATAAAGCAGCTGCTGTGTCTTGAAAGTGAGGATGGATTGATGGTTGTAAAAATCCTGTCTGTGCCTATCGTATTTATGGAAATGTTCTGTGTATCAGCAAAAATACTTCAGCTTTGAGATTCTCCATTAACATGGACTACTTGACCCCCAAAGGTTGCCTTATAATCTCTACAACAAATTCTTCCAAAGTATAAATGTCTGGATATTAAAATTGACCTCCAGTGGTTTTCTTGGTGCCACAGCCACATCCAGAGTCTTGCTGTGCCAGGCCTTGTGTAAGGCTGCAGGACATGGATAGGAAAGGGGTGTCTGGTGCCAGATTTTGTGTGTCAGAGGAGCAGAACTACTTTTCTGTAAATGTTAACAAGCGTATGAAATATCTCTGCATAGGGGGTGACCTGCTTTGGATGGGACAAGGATGCATATCAGAAAGAGAAGATGCGTTTTGGCAGAGTGGAAAGAGGAATTTTCATTCCCTACCCCCTCTCTGTCTTCCTTTTCACAGAATACCATGGAATCTGTAATTTTTTTAGGCTCACAGTACCCTGAGAAGTACAGTTCCTGGATTATTTCACCACTGGCTTGAGCTAGTTAAGTTCTTCCTCAGCTGTCCTGTCCACAAATGCTTCCCTTTCACACCAAACCCCCTGGGCAAGAGGAAGGCAGGTTTTATTTAATGAAATACGTTGTTTATTTACTTGAAACCTTTTTTTACCCCCCTGTGTTTGGTGCCTAATTGGTAAAGTCATGTTATCTTTTGGCAGGAAGCTTTAGAAAGCAGGAAAGAAAGTGGAAGGAAAGCAAATGGAGAGGCCTTAGGTTGAGTTGTTACGGTAAATAAAAGATGATTGACACCTAAAAAGATACATATATATATATAGACATGCAGACAGTTACAGTGCTGCATATAGAACTTCTGCAAGATCAGAGTTTTGTTTAGACATGTAGATGATGATTAAGCTTTTAAGTGGGGAAGAAGAGTTTTTTTTGCCTTAGCAGATTCCATCTGCTCTATGTTAATACTACTGACAGTAGCACTGATGCTGCATTGAAGCAACCCGCATCATTTTAACACAGAATTTCCTAATTTATAAGAGCTGCATATGGAAGTAATCAACTATCAGAGACATGTCTGGCCTTACAGAACCTCTTCATCCTAACGTGGTCCCCTGGTTTTCTGTACTCTAATAGGGCCTGGCATCCCTCCCATGCTACCTGGCCTGCATCTTCCCATCCAGGCAGGTTGGATCTTACCTGTCTGGCAGTGATTGATTCCAGCTGATTTGAGAAGGAATGCTCACACAGTGATGGTGGTGGTCACATAGAAATGACCTTCATTGGTCTCTCAGTATCCCCAAAATCACAGAACAGCCCAGGTTGGAAGGCACCTCAAAAGATGGTCTGGTGTAGCCTTTTTTTGGGAAAGGGAGCTTAGATGAGGTTTTAGGTTCATAGAATCATCATTATCCAGCACTCAGACCAATTGTATCTTTGAAACCTCCAGTGACAGTGACTGTACCACATCCCTGGGGAGGTTCCAGTGGATGGTTGTTCTTACTGTAAAAATTATCTTAAATAATATTCTGCTTCAGGAGGGGAAAATGCAACCACTGGAAGGGCTTTGGCTCTGTCAGGCAATAGAAAGTTCTCTCAAAGCTTGTCTTCCCAGAGCAGTCCTTTGAGATAGGATCATTACTTTCCCCACAACCCTTGCTATTGTATCTCATCATCTCTCAGTGTGATTTTGTTATTACTACTGTAATTAACATCCCTATGAGAACACAACTGTATCTTGGGTGTGCTGCACCATGAAAAGAAACTCAAGACAAACTATTTTGTTCGCTTTTGTTTCAAATTATTCTCTTTGGGGACATTGGAAATTGCTGCCTTTTCAGACAGAGCTTACCTTGGACAAGCAGCAACTGCCAGCTGCTCTCCCAAATAAGCCTTTTTCAGGTGAATACCAAAGTTGTACTGACATTGTTTCAAACTGCACAAGAAATAAAGCCACATAAGGGATGTGCAATCTAAATTTCCTTTTCCCTTTTGTTACATGCCTTTTCAGCTGTAGGATGTGAAGGTTATTGTTTTCAGCCACGTGTTGGAGATTTTTGCATAACAGCTGTTCAGTCACAAACTGGAATTACTTGGAGCCAAAGGAGTGATGTTTTGTAGTGTTTTGTGTATTGTCATTGTTCATTGCTAAGACTATTATTTAATTGAATGCTGTCTGTGGCACTCAGGCTCTGAAGTAAAGGAGCATCGAGGTACAGAACCCTTTCTCTACCAGTGTTATTTTTTTTCTTCACATAGATCTGCTTCAAAGCAATAACCTCAGTCCTGGTCTTACAGAACTTTGTACATCACGCAATATACAGAAACATGAAGTAATATTCTAAAATATTTAATCTATAGCTTGTTACTGGGTAATAACAGAAAGCAGAGAAGGTTAAACCTTCCTTGGCTGTGCTGTGTGGTGAGTTCTCTCAGGAAAACTGACTTTATTAAGTGCTGTTACACTCCCTAAAACTAATTTTTTTTTTGGTGTGTCACTATATTTTTGCAGAAAACTACCAATGAGTCTCCAGCTACATTTCTCTATGGTTTTATTGTTCCAGAAATTATTAGAACTTAACAGCCAGGTAACACTTGGATTTATTTCAAGAACTGAATTTCCTGCCAGTTTGTCAGAGTGATTTTCTAGTGTTCTGCATACACAAAGATGTCTCAATTTCTCATCTTGAAAACTAGGAATGGAATATATACCATACACCCAAATGACAGTCATATACAAACTACAGGTGCTACATGCAGATGCATGGGGTAAATAGCTTTGTTAGCATTGCTCTGTGAACTCTTGTTCAGTAATGAGATTTTCTTGGTGCTGTTTAAGGTAGTAATAATGTCACTCCTCCTAATTCCTCTTGGTCTGACATCAGTTATTGATGTCAGCATACCTGTTGGAAACTCTTTAAGCTTTGTATTTTTGGCTGCCTTTTTGCCCTGGCTGTGTGTTGGCTGCATGTGCTTTAAAGGAAAAAGAACATGTGAGAGGAGGATACTGCTCATCCACACCATGATCTACAGCAAAGCTCTGCTTGAAAAGTAGTTTTGGAGACAGACCATGCAGCCAAGTGACTTCTGTCTCTGAGATTAGTTACCAGGGTTTGTGTTCACATAGGGGCTTTTGCCCTGTAGCAAACCCAAAATGTCATGGAGGCAACAGGGTACAGGAATAAAAGTATTTCTATCATGTTTGTCACCAACTGAGACTGATTTTCTTCGGTGCTGAGATGCTACAGTGCTATTTATACTTTGTGTGACAAGAAGCTGTTAAAAATTCTTGATTAAAAACATTGGAACACTGTAAAAAGCATCAGGTAATTTCACCATACGGTACAACCATGGTTGGAAAAAATATTTCTTGCCCTAAAATGCTTTGAAAAAGCTCTTCTGGATTAATTTTGGTGCTGACATGTTAGATCACTTTATCTAGAGAGTCCAGGCTCATCATTGCTAAATCAGTTCCCAGCATCTGAGCTGAAAGGGGCAGGAGGTTTGAGACTTTTCCAGGAAACTTCAGTGTTGCCCTCAGAGTCAGGATTTCATCGTCATTTGTAGTGTAGGGCTCTTGTCTTTCTGCCTTATGCATGAGCTCTGTTAGTGCCTGGTTAGTTGCTAACATTTTTAAAAAGCTGATTATTGGATGCAATGGCTGTAGTGTAGCTGATATCAAAGCCAATAAAAAATACTGAGTTTGGGGATTTCTTTCAACTAAGGCAAAGTTTTTTGGTTCTAAGGGGATTTTTTTGCTGTCAGTTTAGTGCTTTCCTATGTTGTTCTGTTTGCTTGCAGATTTCAATTCTTGCAAGTTTTTAAGGTGTCCTGAAGTTTAGGGAAAAAGGCTACCAGGAAAAAAAAAATTGTAATGGCAGAATGAGGAGTTAAAATTAGGAGGAACTAATGATGCTACAGATTTTCTACAGATCTCCACCCTTCTCCTGCCCACCTGAGCCTTAGGTTCTTGCCCTGATAGCGGCTGAGGAAAGGAGACTGCACATGCTCCGGCTCGTTTGCCAGAACTACAGGCGTAGGGATTGACGTGCTGGGTGTTGTTAATGAGGGCAGACACCAGCCAAGTCCTGCCAGCCTTACCCTCAAGCCACGTGCTCATTTCAGTATGTCTTCCCAGCACAGCTGGCTGTGTTCACAGAGCTCACAGTAACCTCAGTGTCTCCAGGACTCATATCTTTCACCCTTAGTGAACAAAAAGAATCATTTAGGCTGGAAAAGACCTCCAAGGTCATAAGATCCAACCTGTGACCAATCCCCACCTTGTCAACTAAACCAGAGCACCGAGTGCCACCTCCAGTTGTTTCTTGAACACTTCCAGGGATGAGGACTCCACCACCTCCCTGGGCAGCCCCTTCCAGTGCTTGACAACTCCTGCAGTGAAAAAATTCTTGATGTCCAACCTGAACCTCCCCTGGCACATCCTGAGGCCAGTTCCTCTTGTCCTGTTGCTAGTTATTACAGAAACAGAATGGCTTGGGTTGGAATGGACCTTAGATACCGTCTTGTTCCAACCCCCCTGCCATGCACAGGGACACTTTCCACTATCCCAGGTTGCTCCAAGCCCCATCCAGCCTGGCTTTGGACACTTCCAGGGATGGAGCAGCCACAGCTTCTCTGGGCAACCTGTGCCAGGGCCTCAGCACCCTCATAGGGAAGAATTTTTTTCTAATATCTAATCTAAACCTCCCCTCTCTGAGTTGGAACCCACTCCCTCTTGCCCTGTGACTACAGCTCCTGATGAAGAATCCCTCTCCAGCTTCCCTGGAGGCCCCATTCAGAAACTGAAAGGTGCTCTGAGGTCTCTGTGCAACCTTCTCTTCTCTGGGCTGAACAGCCCCAACATTCTCAGCCCCAAAAAGTGTATTCAAAACTGGGGGGAAAGAGGGACCTGAGAAGCAATGAAGTACAGTGGGAATGTAACTGAGAAACATGTGAGAGAGCACGTGCTTGGAGTGCCAAGCTGTGGTGGCTGCAGGGCTGTTAACTAATTAGTGATTATTGCATGCAGACACTTCTTTCTAGCAGAATCTCTGTTCTGTTACTTGTGTAAGGGGAAAGTTTTAGTGTGTGTTCAGTTTACCATCAATTAAATGCAGAGGTTTCAATTCACACCCTCAATGTGTTCTGTGCAGCAACGTGCAGAAACCAAGGAGTTAAGATGCTCAGTGATAAGAGAATGAAGAGGGCTCACATTCCTTCCCTTCTGAAAGAACAGAAGCAAGGCTGTGGACAGCGTTTTCTCAAGAGTGACTGTCCTTTCTCTCACACAGAATAAACCAATATGATACCTGCACCCAAGTCAGGCACAGGAGTGTTGTCAAGGGGATGACACTGGGATAAAGAGGTGGTTTACAATCCAAAAAAACCCCAAAATTAAATCAGCTCCTTAAAGGAAAGGGTGGTGAAGTTTTAACTCTGGCTCCTTGGTGCCAAGGAGAGGGAGATAAAAAAGAATGGCTCTCACTCTGCTGTACTGGCTGGTAGATAAAAAGATGTAATGAATAAACTGTATGGTTACCCTCCTTTTTCCTTCTCACCACACCCACTTGCCTGTGTTAAGACCCTGGTCTGTGCTTTCAAAGGAATAAATACCTTTGTCTGACTGACACACAGATGGCACTTGGGCCCAAGGGCCCTGGTTAGGGTATAAAATTCAGGATTGCTGAATTGCAAATATGAGTACATAGGCTGGGGGTATTTGAGCAGGAGCAGGTTGTTTGGGGGGCTGTGTGTGAATTAAAGTTGCCTTATTGGCCTCCTGTGAATCCCATGCTGACATAACCAGAAGATTTTTGCTGAAGAGACTGGAATCAGTGACAAAGCACGATTTTTAAAGATGCACAAAAAGAAGAGCTTAGATTGCATAATCAAAGAGAAAAATGAGAAACTTTGTCCTGAAGGCAAATGCACCTACTACTCATTCACTCTCCTCCCTTTTTCTCTGCCTTTTTTTCCCATGAAATACATGCAAATCCCAACATGAACTAAGTTTTCCTCTAGGCATTATATACTTGTGTGGTTATTTAGGTAAGAAGTGGGTTGAAGAGAGAGAGATATGAGTTGTTGCTGGCAGAAAGATCTTGAAAAAGAGTGCTGTATTTGCTGCTGTTGTTTTAAAGTCATCCGCTCATCCCTGAGAGCATTTCTAGTTTGTAAAGGAACATCTGTCATTCTAATTATACAAAATACACATTTCCTTCTTAATTTACTTTGTCTTCTCACAGCACAGCCAGTATTTCTGAGTCTACCTACTTGAAAAAATGTCTAGAAGTTAAATGTAAGCATTTTATCAAAATGAAGAACAGCTTAAGAAGTAATTCTAGTAGAGCAAGAACTTGCTGTTATCAATTAATGCTTGCAAGGAATCACAAATTCTGGTTGCACGGGACACCTATTATCAGAGTCTGGAAGTAGTAAATGAATGTGTGTGGTCTGTGCTTGGCTAGAAATCCTTCCAGTTCTCCACTGCCAGCTAATACACTCTCACCTTTAAAGGTACCTGTGTTTGGTGTGGAAGATATTGAAAATGGTGGAGTTTAGCCTAAAAAAAAGAGCACTATGAACTGAAAGATCAGAGGATGGATGGGACAGGGTGGGGCTGTGCTGTTATGAGCAGGAAGATTTCAAGGTCACTCCCACAGTTTTCCCTCTGTTTTGCCTCTAAGTCTGCTTGTTGGGATATTGTGGATATTGGCATTGGTCAGTTAGAGTAATTACAACTTGAAATATTTTGTTCCAGTAGTATTAATACCATGGCTAGAATATAGCTTTAATAAAGTTACCTGGCTTTATTTAATGGATTATTTAATGTGCAGCATAAACACTACTCTTCTTACCTTTCCATCTGTGTTTAGGGGTGCCAGGGTGACATCCTCCCTGCTTCAGATCAGTGGGCTCCAGCATTGGGTGGAAGGAAAACGTTGGTTGTAGCAGTTTAGATTAAACTGTTACAATATGGGAAGAGTCCCACTTAGAACAGGAGACCACCAGTTCTATCAGAAGCTTTCTGGTAGGGAAATACTTCCAGGCTGGTATTTTAGCAGCTGGAAGTATGAAGATGCTGCCAGTTATGTTGATGGTGTCAGTGTTTAACACCATGGAGTTGGCACAGCTATTCCTGCATATTTTACCACTTGCACTCTTGGTTTTTTTTTAACCCAGTATTATGTCAGTGCCCAACATTTTTACCAGTGGAATCAGCACGAGCATCACAGAAGACACAGTCAGGCTTTTGTACTGCTGCTTTAGGCTATTGGACAGTTTGTCTTCCAGACTTGTATGAGAAAACAAAGAACCTCCTCCCAGCTGCTTGTTGCCACCCTCCTTCCGAAGTCTGCTGCTGACTGAGCTCCATCAACTCATCTCTTTGGAGGCTATTTAAACTCTTAAAACTAATCCAGAGTACTGGGAATAAAGCAATTTAGGGAGTGGTTCTCTGAGCAGCTGAACTGGCAGATCTTTGAAGCTGGTAACACAGAGAAGAGTAGGGAGGTGGAAAACCACGGAGAACGGGCCAGTACGTTTGTATTAATGAAGGTTGTTATTGTTGTATCTGTCCAGAGCCATGGAAAAACAGTTGAACTATTTCTCCTTGGTTTATATTACTGTTGCTCCTGATAAAAACATGCATCCAGTTGAGCAGATTTATCAGCTTTCAGTTGAGTCCATTTTCTCATCAATGCAGTGGCTGTCCACGCCAATTCCAGAGCTGGATCTGGAGAACAAGAAGGGATGGGTGTTCAGAGGGAGCCCGTGCTGATGTGAGGCTAAAATGACTGGAATTACATTCTTGGCAATGGTTGCTTTGGCTTTCCATGGGGAAAGAGGTTTTACAGTTCTGCTGAGGAGTCAAATTACAATAAAGGCACCCTCAGCAGATCTTTAGGGTGGTGATCACAGGACTCTCACTGTGTGGTTGTAAGGAAAATGTTACAGCTTACTGTGGCTTCTGGCAAGGTGTAAATGTTTGCAAAATATGGCCTTAGTTTCTTAGAATAAAGTATCCAGTAATTGAAAAAAAAAATTAAATGGAATATTCATGTCATTGACTGTAATCTTGACTACTATTTTTAAAAGAGAAATTCACAGAAATGTAATATGATAACTAAAGCTTATCTGTACTCCTGAAACTTTTAGACCATGGCCCCTGGAAGCAAATTTAAGAACCTTTCATTGATCCTGCCATGTGAACAGAAAGAATGCTGCTTTGTAGGGAAATGCATGGAGGAATTTTGTAATCCTATTGCAGAACACTTGGACAAGTACCTACAGCACCACCTGGAAAGATCAGGTCATTTATATCTCACCTGTCACACAGATTACGTTGCAGTTTAGAAGTTTATTCCTAGCCTAGAAGGTAATTTCAACTTCAGATTAGCTGCACCTTAGCTTTGGCAAACCCCAGCTGCCTGAAGACCTCAGTCAAAGGCTTCTACCTGCTTTTTGCTTCATTCCTGGTTATCCTGGATTTTTTTTGTTGTATTAACACCTATTTCTAATATGGAAAGAGACTGGAGAGGTGATGTCATGACAACTTCTCCTTAGGGGTTTTTTGCTAAGATTAAGGCCTCAGCAGGTGCAGATTTTAACAGGTTGGTTTTGAATGGCAGTGCCTTCCTTTCAGAGAACTGGTCTGCTACAAAATTTTAAGTTTAATGCAGCATTTGTATGAATCTTTAGAGAGAAATGGAAACTTTTATTGTTTATACAGTATTTGCCTTATTTGAGTGCATCCACTGGTGGTGTTATGATGGGTAGTGTGTTTTACCCTTTTTAAATAGTATTAAATGTACTCAAAAGGAAACCAAAAAAAATCTGATTCTGCAGAAAATTACAGGCAGCCTCTGCGGATGTAATAGCAATAATACACCAGACTTTTTAATATAGCTGGTTTGGCTCTTGTGTATCCTGCTCTTTATTCTTAACACTGTAATCAAGTGTAATTACAGGTGTAGACATTTAATTAAAAGTGAATGAGTTTTAATTAAAGGTGAAAAAAGTAGAATTGAACCAACATTAACAATGTCTCTGTGACCTAAGCTGAAAAATGTCATAGTATTTACCTCAGAAAATACTTATTTTTACTAAATTTTCCTGTGGAATTTATGAAATGACTTTCTGCAAAAAGTTGTGCTGTAAGGCACAAAGCACTGTGGTATGGCTGCAGTTGTGAGACAGTGGGAGATCTCTTTGCCACTGAGATTTTCAATTTTTATCCAGTGCTTTATCAGTAGATAGCAACTCCCAGCCTCTCTGCTAAGGTTACTCTCAGTATGAAGTTATTGCACATGTGTAAATACTATGGGCATTTTCAGTGTGGTGGCCCAGTTGCATATTTCATGTGTTTCGTGCAGATTTCTGCATTTCATGCAGATTTCAGTGTTCCATAAAACGTCACTTCTTTCTTGTGTTTACAGCAGTACCAGTGTTGGTGGAGAGGTTGTGAATTTTGGGGTGAAAAATCCCAGAATGTGATAACAAATGTCAGTTTTCACAGTTACAACTTCAAACTGAACTCCAAAGCTTCTTGTGTTTGGAGAACAGCCATAGCTGGCATCAGTTCCCAAGGATTTTGGAGGAGTTTGCTTGCCTTTAAGAGAATTGTGACATAATTCAAATTCTTGGTATTGCCTTTAAAAATTTCACTTCAGTATTGTTTGGATTTGACTCAAAGTTGGGTGTTTTTTCTCAGTCTTAACTCTGAGCAAGGTGTCCCAATACCTTTATAAGCAACTCATGATTAATACAGTAGCAACCACGAAAATGTAAACCACTGGAACAGGCTGCCCAGAGAGGGTGTGGAGTCTCCCTCACTGGAGGTATTCCAGAACCATCCTGTGCCACATGCTTTGGGATGACCCTGCTTGAATAGGGAGGATGGACCAGATGACCCACTGTGGTCCCTCCCAACCTGAGCCATTCTGTGATATTTCTATAACATTTGCAACCTCGAGCTCAAATTCTTTTTGTGGGAACCAAAACAATCTTTTTGACAAAGATGCAACTTCTCTTGTTGTATGGTCATATATGGAAAGCTCTAAAATGCCCAGTTTAAAGATAAATTAATAAACTTCATCGTTTGTAGCCAGGTTTGTAGCCAGCTCCAGAGTGTTTCTTTTTTGTCTGAAGAAAGGCAACAGAATATCTGATGTTTCCTTGGTCAGTTGGAAATATTTGGGACTCCTTCTTTACTAGAACAGAAATCAGACATTTACAACAATCTGTTCATGTAAGTTTAATGTTCAAACATTGCCAAAACTGGTTTCAACTAAAAATGGTTTGTATCTTGAGCACTTTTTTGTGTCCTTTTTTAAAGAAAATCATTTATCCAATCTGTTTTGGCTGTGACTCTGTTATTGCTGTGTTGAGTAAACCAAGACTACAGCAGTTGCTATCTTCTTTTGACAATATTGACATAAATAATGTTGCCTACACAATTGTTTTCTCCATCTGGGGGGTGTTCATTCCTGATCAAAAGTGGCTTCATATTGATATGACATTATGGAGAAGCACTTTTAGCCTCAGAACCTCAGCTGTTATTTATGGCTGCTGAGCATTACCTTTGCACCCATGAATGTGATGACATTTTCTTATAATCTCTTTTGGTGTAAGTGTTGAGCAAGACAGTTCTTAGAGAAAGAAATAATGCAGAAAAATTGTTTATCTGGTCTACATTCACTTCTTCCTGTTGTATGAGTTTTTCTGTTTCATTTAAGTGTTATAAATGAAAGCAAATAAGATATTGGCAAAGAAGAAACAACTGAGTTACACTGGAAATCAGAAAAAGCTGTAAAACTGAACAATTTTCAAACCTCATATGGGCAGATCTGATGAAGGTTTTGTAGTGATGAGCTACAAATCGAAACGAAAACTGTATTGGAGGCCTTGGATCCTTTTTTCCTCTGTCTCTCTAGACATTTCAAAGACTTGTGTGTTATCATCCTTAAATACCATTTCCTTATCATCTGTTATTTTTTCATATTGAAATTTGTGGTAAAATCAATAACATAAACTGTGCTTTTTGAGGTTAAGAACAAACACTAATGAGGATGAAGATCTTTCCGTGCAAGGGACTGTCAGACTGGTGGTGCTTTACATAGAAATAGTATCCCTCACATGTAGCACATTAGAATCACTGTGATTTGTGTAAATATACTGTAGTGATGGAGTGAAATTACTTTTGTAATTCAAAATTATTCATGGTGGCTACAGTCCATGCTTTGCTTTGCTAAACTTGGCTTTATTAGATCTAAAATAATTTCGAAATAATTTCTTAACATTTCAGCTTAGACATTGTTTTGCCATTGCACATACAAAAGGTGCCTCCTCCTCTGTGTGTTATTCCTGGATGGAATGTCTAGAAATATCCATTTGGCTCTTTTGACTCCAAATTTAGAGTATCTATATTCACATGAGGCTTTGATACATCTCTTTTCTTTAACTTTTTCTCACATGAAATATGGAATGATGTGAAAATCTGAGAGTGAAGTTTATAGAGAAAGTTGGTTCTGTTGTTAAGTCAATCTGTGAGAAACCCTATCTCTGTAAATAAAGGCTTTTATTTACCAATGGACTACACGTGTAGTACCCTAATCTTTTCTTTCTAAAGCTATAAGCCTAAACATATAATGCAGAACATTATTTCTGATAACTTTCAGGTTATTTGCCTAGTTTGGCTACAAACTATTGTTACAAACAAATCTCATTGCCATTAGGTCTCATATCTTACAGGAATCATATTTCTTACAGTAGTTATTTTTGTTACTCATGTTCTTTGATACATACCAATCATTCTTCACTCACATATTGCCATGATTGGTCTATTCATTTTAAAAATTGAGAGGTTCAGAAAAAGTTCAAATCCCTCAAAATTTTACTTTGCTGCATCAGTCAGTGAACACAATCTTTGCTTGAAAAAAGTGCTTAAAACCCAGCTGATTGGTTTCATGTTCCATTTCTCATTTTTCTAAGTGGCAGTTTTGGCTGATGGAATCCTTGAGTCCATTGCATTTTGCTAAATATTTTCATACATGTTTTTTCAAGTTCAAACTATGTTGTGAATTTTATTAATTAAAAGAATGTTTCCCAACTAAGTAGGCAGGCTCCACCAGACCCAGAAGGTGGGGCAGGGCACACTGTGAAACAGGAGAATTTTGAGGGCAGGGAAAACTGCTTACCTTTCCCACTCTCCTGCAAATATGTTCCCACAGTTATGAATATAATTCTCTTTGAAAATCACCCATACATCTTCTCCCAACACTTGTGGTACCTCTCACTGTGTCAGAATCAGTTTCACCAAGGGTAAAGCTTCTGACTCAGGCAACAGCCCCCAAAACTTCTACTTACATATAAAGAATGCTCAAGAAAGTTCTGGTGAAATACTCCAAGTCTTGGTGCCAACAAATTAAAATGGGTTTAAGCCCCGTGTGGTTATTCTGATTAAGAAGTGAAGTGGTTTTCGATCTGTCTAGCTCAATATTTTAGTTGATTCACCTTATTATGCCTTTATGTTTCCATATACACAAGACCTTGGATTTCTCAGATCCTGTTTCAAGCCCTTCAGAGGAAATAAGGGCTTGTCTCCCTCAGGGAGCTATTGTGAAATACACTGGAATATGCATTTAAAATGCAGCATTTCCCTTGCATTAACTCCTTGTGTGAATGTCTGTTCTGCACATAGAATACCTAGCAGCTTAGTTTAATCCACTCTGCTAAGATTAGGATGATTAAAACCAGATAATCCTAAATAAATGCAGGGGTTTTTTTCATTTACATATTTTTCTTTAAAAAACCCAGTGCTGTCCACACTTTAATCAGCTGTACATTATCAGCAGTGGCAATATCAGCCTAAGGAGTTTCACTGGTTTCTCGTTCCCTCTCCCCAGAGTTTGATTTGATTGAAAGCCAGATCTCTTCCTTGTCCCCAGTTCAACGTGTGGCCTTACAAACTTGTGCCAGCACAGCAGAGAAATTAAGGGTTAAATTAAAAACTGGTAACTGAGGGGAGCACTTTTAATTTAGATGATAATATGCAGCTGAATGACACCTTGTGTCACTGAAGAAAATACAATATGAGTCTACTTTCATCCTCAGGTGTGGATTTTTTGTGGAGTGAGGCAGAGGCTAATTAAGGTTTAGTTCCCCTATGCCGTGTAAGTATTGCCTTTTGGAGTGCTGCATCCTGACACTTAATTCAGCTTAATCATTGTACAGCCTTCCCCTTTCTGTTGGAATTACCTGCACTGCCCTCCTGGCCTTAACGTGAGTAGCAACAGGGAGAAGTGAGGGGAGGGGAGAAGGTAAAAACATACTAAAGAAATAAATCAGCAGAAACACTTCAACAGACACCTCCCTGTCCCAAAGAGTGGGGAGCACTTGTTCAATTAGTCTACACAGACTTTCCAACTGCACCATGGCAGCTGAAAATTTGGGACCTGCTTTGTGTTGTGGACAACACTAAATTTTTGTAGATGCAATTGCCTCTGTGTTGGAGTTAATTAAATGTTACTGCAATATTTACCGTTGTCTGTTCAGTTTATAAAAATGCTTAATTCTGTGTTCCTGTCAGCTGATTTCTTGCCAAAATTGTCTTGTCTTCTCCATGCTTTTATTTTGGTTTTAGGTTACCTTCAGTAGCCCAGTGTGGTTTTATGAGCAGGTTGCTTTTCATGCCTATGACTCTGAGGAAGAAGCTGATACAAATCAGAAGCTGTTTATTGTCATTGAAAAGGTAGTTCATATATATATATATATAAAAAAAACTATTTTAAGAAGTATTTCACTGTAGTATTTCTTTTAACATTCATTTAGTGCTACATGTTCCATTGGAACTTTTGAGAGATCTTCAGATTTATTTTTTAAAATTTATCTGAAATAATTGTAGAAGCATTTCTATTTCATAACACCATGGTTTAAATAGAATAGTTCCTATCATCCATAGACAATTCTCAACTTAGACTAATTGAGAGTTGAATGCCCTCAACTCCCAATTAGTCTAAGTCGAGAATTGTCAGCATTAAACAGGGTTATGTTTCCTCATGGTTCTGCTTGTGGTTGATCATTCATATACCATTTAAACAGACTTTCCACTTGTATTCTACCAGTCAGGATCAGGGTTCTCCCTCATAATAACATTTCATGGTGAGTTTTACTTTCTGCTTTCCCTCACTCAATCCCTTCAAATTTAGGGAAGCACACCTATTGCTGTCCTAGTTTTCCTCAACTAGGAAGAGCATTTTTTATGCATTCTCTATATTGGTAGGTACCTCTTGTGCTGAAATTATTGCCATGGCTTCAAAGGTGATGTTCTGCCTTTGGCTGTATTGGAGAAGCCACATTCCATTGACAGTCTTTCATAGCAGATGCCCTGATTGTTTGAGTAAGGGCTAAACTATGGGCTGTATTTGATGTGCATGCCATTCATCTTCAGACCCATGGAGCTGAACCTCTCCAGAAGAAAAGCCCTTCTGCTGCAGAGTAATGAGGCAATTTGTGGGACTTTGGTCCTAGTATATAACATTTGGTCCTGGAACAGATCATTCTGTGCTTGCTTTAAACCAATCAGTCAGGCTTTGTTGTGTACAATGTGTTAACAAAGCCAAGATCTGATTGGAATGCCCTTGGTGAAGACCCGAGGGGCTCTTCAATTTATGGGTTAAAGTTATTTTTGGGGTTATCTTTTCTTGACATCAGTGGATGCAAGGCAACATAAATTTGTTCATTCTCCCTCTTGAGATTAGTTTAGAGATGCACTATTTTTTGGCTGGGGAACTCACTCCAGTGACCTGTTAGTGTAGAATCTGTAGCTCTTAGAGGAACAAAAATCACACATCATTGTGATCATAGGTTTATAAAATGAAGCCCATTAGGACAGCTGAAGGGACTCTGACTGCATTGCCTAAACTTGGGAATGGGGAAAAGTCAAATGAAGAAGAAAAGGAATATGGTATGTTTTGAAAGATGTTTAAGAAATGCCCTGCTGTTAGGAACAGTGAAACCATTTGCTCTCCATGTGTGTTCTAGGAAGGATGAGATGCAATAAGCATCAGTTATAACAAGAGAGGTGCAAGCTACAAGTCAGGAAAGCCATTTTAAAAGGGTGTTTTAAAATACTGTAGCCTGCTGAGATTATGTAGGTTGTCTATCACTGTGGAACTGAGAACACTTTTGAGACCAAGAGTTTTTGATCCTGCCTCGGAATGAAAAATAGGTCCTGGGTTTTACAGGGTCTGTGGTCTTGGCATTCAGGATGGTGGCATACATTTGAAAGGGACATATAAATCATTGTGTCCAGACAACTTTTCATTTCCCCCTTCAAACTGAACAGGAAAAAACAGGCCATAAAGCTTCATCTCTGCGTGCAAACAGTTGTCACGGCACTGAGACAACAGATAGAAAGCGATCAGCCTTTTTCAGGGACCCTCAGCAAGGGGTTGGGTTGAATTCATGAAGGTACAGCAAGAGTGGGCTGCTCTGCAGGGGAAGGCAACTGGGAGTGAAAGGTCACAGTTATGCAGGGACCTCAAAGCAGAGAGCAGTGTTTCCTGAACAAGGAGAGCAGAGCAGGTCTGGTGGTGCTGCCCACGGTCAGCCACAGACCAGTGACCACCAGCCAAGTCCACTGTGACAACACAGGTCTGAGGTCAAGCCAGGAAGTCCAGGTAGCAAGTCAGAGATTCAGACTGTTATCCTGTATGTCATATTTTGAATCTGAGGTCAAACAGAGATGGAAATTTTCATGTTGCAATAGAAGGATAATCAGTCCTCCAGCTTCTGATCGAGACAGGGTGGCTTGTCCTTTTACATGTGGCCCCCCATCAGATCTATCCTATGCACTCTAGAGGTGAAAGAGACACTGATGATCCTCTTTCCTCATTGCAGGCAAGGTGAGGTTTTAGGATTTCCTTTGTCTTTTAATAAGGATCCTGGAGTTCTGTCTCTTTGCTAAATATGTTCATCTGTAGCCTATAATCAGGAAATTGCCTGTATTTTATACATTGGAGTGGATGTGGGTTGTGATCAAGGCCTTTACATTCCTATTTTACTTGTGAGAACATCCTGAGGAATAGCAGAAATGGAACTCACAGTGCACCTACTTGGTTAAACAAAGTAGGCAAATCCTCTTTGTCAAATGAATTTTATGTATTAATTTTTGAGACCTAAATATATCCAATGTGTAGCTTAGTTTGATTCACTTAATTACTCTTACCATCAAGAATATTTTATCTTTCCCTACCTCTTGCTCTTGAATTTGAATTTAGTCTCTTGATTCTGTAAAGCCTTTGATTTGGTCCAGGCTATTATTTCACTTTTCTAAAAAGGTAGCTTTCTGCATAGCTTTTACCTTTGCTAGGTAGATGAGAGACATTTGTGGCTGCTTCTTCTTGCACTAGAAAACAAGATACTTCCATTATATTTGTTTGAAGTCTTCTCCTGAAAGTAGTTGTTTAGCTCTATTTACACCTAAACATAAAACTTCTTGATATTTTCCCCTTTTCACATGTCAATTGTCAGAGCTTTCTACTTCTGCTGTCAAAACTGGCACTGTGTCCTCCGTACCAGATAGGTTCCTGAGCTCAAAAGATCTCAGGACAGAACTTTTTATATGCAAGATTGTTTGGTGGATTGCTGATTGCTTGTGGTTAACCACTATATGAGTGTAAAGATAAAAACAGAAAGTGTGAAGATGAAAAAAAAAAAAGGAGGTTAGCAAGTAAAGTTCTTGGAGATGTGCAGTTGACATGTATTCACTGCCCCATCATTCTGGTCCTCCAGAGGCTATGAAGATTGAGAGGAGACCTCATCAGTGTCTGAAGGGAGGGTGTCAAGAGGATGGATCCAGGTTCTTCTTGGTGGTGTTCTGCAAGAGGACAAGAAGGAACAAGCAGAAAGTGATGTACAGGAAGTTCCACCTGAACTTATCTCAGAGAACTCTGATTGCTGACTAATAATCTGGCTTTGGCAAGGACATTTGCAGGGGAAAATGTCATGTGGTGTTTGTACTAGCAATAGTCTGATTTTTTTTTTCCTAGAAGTTTGTGTGTTTCTAAAAGTGTAACAGTAACACACAACTATGCAATAGCCTTTTCTCTTTCTGCATAAGAAAGAGCACAGTACTCATGTTCAGCTTCTTTTAATTGTTTGGTTTAAATAATTTAGACATATTTAAAGGAAGGTATAGGCTCTGGGAGTACTTAAGAGACCCTGCACATGAAAAGGTTGTAGCATGTCCTACTTGTGGAGGAATATTCTACAATAACATTGACAAGTTTTTTGGTCATGCAAAGAGACAAGTTTCAGAATACAGTAAGTAGATATGCTTTTGTTGCCATTTATATTTCTAAGATTTAAGGAACTTTTTGATAACATGCATGTGTAATTCAATAAATATTTCTATTTTTCATAAAAGTCAGTTGCATGAAAGCAGAGTTTCCTCCAGGAAGGCTGTTGTTTCCATGAAGCACAGAAGTCCTCTTGACTTTGCATGTTTGGTGAATTAGGGCAACGAAAGTGAGCAATAGAACACCCTCAGATCCATTATTTCAGCAGAAACTTCCCTTGGCACTGCCTGTCTTCCTTTGGTGCCCAGGGCACTGTGTGACATTCCACTGGTGCTGGGAAACTGCCTGCAAATGGGAAAGACTTTGGATTATTGAAGAGGGAGCCTCCACAAGAGCCAGACTGGGTTTACAAAATCTCTGCTAGTCATTCAAATGAGCATGTAACTACTTTCAGGTCAAAACCCAAATTTTAATTTCCAGCTTTGCTTTTCCAGTATTTTCTTCAATAAAACACTCCCCACCTCTACCAACCATGTATTCATTAGCATCCTTTCCTGCATGCTAAAAAGGAAGGGAGAATTGGTGGTTTTGTTCTGGCTTTAAGTACTTGGAGTATATTTAGGATTTGTGGATGTTTTAGTGGTGAAAAGTAGGTGCATTAATTGACAGAAGGTCTCAAATTTCAAACTTCTGGTGGTTTGAACAGATTGTTCTATTTAGGCTAAAATTTACTTACTGATAAACAATCTTTTTCATGAAGCCAAAAATTAAATTTACCATGAAAAAGAATATTGAAACTGTCTCAATACTGTATTAGTTTATTAATGAAAGTGGCAGCTATAGGTTATTAATTAATAAATCTTTCATAAGCTATTTGCATTGTCACTAAATAGTTTCTGTCTAAATTAAAAAAAAATATTTGCTTGTCAGAAACATTTTACCAATGACAAGACAAGATCATATGAGGAAACATAGTAAGTAAAATAAGAGGTACTTTTCTCAAGGTCACTTTGTACAGAACAGGTTGGATAAACTGCAGAGTTCTAAGTTATCATTAAGTAGCTGAGAGAGTTGGAATTGTTCAGCCTGGAGAACAGAAGGCTTTGCAGAGACCTTAGAGCCCCTTCCAGTGCCTAAAGGCGCTCCAAGAGCTGGAGAGAGACTTTTCACAAGGGCATGGAGTGATAGGATAAGGGCCTTAAGATGAAGGGGAGCAGGTTTAGGTTAGATAGTAAGAAGAAATTCTTTATTATGAGAGTGGTGAGATACTGGCACAAGGTTGCCCAGAGAGGACTCCCTATCCCTGGAAGTGTTCAAGGCTGGGTTGGATGAGGCAACCTGGTCTAGTGAAAACTTTCCTGCCCATGGCGGGGGAGTTGGAACTAGATGATCTTTGAGGTCCCTGTCAACTTAAACCATTCTGTGATTCTATGGCTATATCAGTTAAGAATATTAATATACAAAACTACAAATGCTGGAAGGTAAGACCTTTATTGCCTACCTCTCTGAAACATAGAAATCCTATTCTTTGTGCCTTCAAATCAGAAAGCTTAAAGGTCTTTTCTATTTTGCAGTAGCTCCCATGCAGATCTGTTTACTTACTTGCATGACTCGGGGCTTGGTTAAAGCCCAAGGTGTCTTTCAGCTTGGGCTGCAGCTCTGCTCACCCTGCAGTGCATAATCAGCCTCACTCAAACAGCACAATCCTTCCTTGACCTAACCACAACCTCCCTCAGGTCCCCAGAGGTTCCCACAAGTTAAGACTACAACAGCTATGACTTGCTGGGAAAGAATCCTACAGCATCTAAGCACAAGGAAACCTGTGATATTGCTGTCGGACACACAGGAAATGCAGAAGCTGAGAGGTGGGTGGGTCTCTGCTTTGGGAATAGGAATGTTCGAACCATGCAGCCAGACCTGGGAACATTTAGGTTGTATAAACATACAAGCAGCCTTGTGCAGACTGTTGCTCAGTAGGGGTAGATTCTGCTTTCTGGTTGCATTCTTAAGGAAACACGGTTTTTCACTGACTGCGAGTTGATGCTGAACAACTTTGCATTTCATTAGATGCTCACTGTGAGCTGCCAGCTCTGATCATGTTTCTATTTAAATGGCTTTATAGTTGACGTGCATCTGGCTAAAATATCTTAATTTTCATATTTTATACTAGAAAATAGAGAATTATTTTTGTTTTGTTGACTGGATTTGTTTTGTTTCTTTGCCTCGAGGTGTTTTTGGGAAGAAATGGGAAATAAATCCAAATTAAGATTTTTTTAAAATCTTATTAACTAATGAAGCTGTTTAACTATGCTGTTGCATTTTTGTTTGTTTTTTAATTAAAGCATAACATATTAAGAGAGATTTGACACCTTAAATAAAGCACATGGCTGACCAAACTATTTCTTTCTGGTCACTCTGGCTGTGTCTAAAACTTTGTGAATTGTACAATGTACCTGGCTGTCCTTATCCCCTGCTAATTCTGCCTGTGTTCTGCTTGCTCAGCCAGGGAAAATCAGCAGCTGGCTGGACCAGGAACAAAGCTGATGTGAAGCTGTGCCTTGGCCCAGTAAGCCACAGTAAACCAGCTGCCCTGTGAACTTGGCTGAGGGATCTGGGAGGCATCCCAGGGTCCAGCTGCTCAGGCACAACCTAAATCCCTTCAGATATTGAAGGCAGTTACGTCCTTGCTTCGTGATTCAGCTTTCTTTAACAATTCTGGCAGCACACATGTCTGCATGTTGGTGCAGACTGCCGGTGCAGACATGACGCTCTCGTGTTCCTACCCCAGTGTATTGTGTAACAACCTGCTGATACAGATAAATATTGAAACACTCTTGAGGTAAGAGCTTGCTTATAAGAAATTATCCTGAAATAAGCTGTGGTGTGAATGCAAATGCTGTAGAGACTCTGAAATCTCTCCCTACATGGACATATTTACATACATTTACTTTGGTAAATTGTTGGATACTCCCATTTCAACAGACTGGTCAAAGTCACTGATACAATTTTGCAGGTTAAGTTACTCCAGACTATTATTCCACGTGAATCTACTTACTTTAGAGAGGGAGGAAAAAGAGAAAAACAAAAATTGCTGGTTTAAAATAAACTATGGGGGAAAATGCCTCTGCAGGGAGTGATTCCAGAACAGTTACAGTGCATTATATTTTCTTTTTTGAGAAAACATGAGCACTCCAACTGCATGTTTTAATCTGGACACCTCTGAAGCTGATTATAAAATAATGCATGGCTTCAAAATCCTAAATAAACCAGATTTTGTCTAAATTCAAACCTTCTTTATGGAGACTCTTCCTCCTGCAGGAATTCATCTGGATGCTGATTCATACACACAAAGCAGCATTTGTTCATTGCAAGCTGTTACAGCCCTTCCTGCCCGTCTGCCAGAGGTTCTCCCAGTTCCAGAGTCATCAGGGAGCAAACCTGTGTCTCAGCCACTGCAGCTCAGTATTCTGGCAGCTGAGCATGGTTGTGCCTCCAGCAAATATACCCGAATGTGAAACAGGGAGGCAGAGGACAGACACTCTTTCTGCCATTTTTTTAAGAGTGGTAATACCTTAAAATCTAAAAGTAGATTTGCCGGTGCTTGTCTGTCAGAAGGCCTCCAGACAACATCTACCTTTCAGAAATCCTGCCCAAGTGCCAAGGGCAAAGCAATAATCATCTTTTTTGTGAGGGTCTAGAGAGTGAAACATGATCCCCTGCATCTGTTTCTCTTACCATCTATTTTTTTGGAAGTAATGTGAAACCCTGTAAATTAGCCATTATTTCTCTACACTATTTATTGCATTTGCATTCTATTTTGATCTCATTCTTTCTCTGCATATTTATGCTAATATTAATATGATATTTTAATAATTTTTTTGTCATATGTCATAGTAGATAATACAGAACTGAAAGCATGCTTCTTTGTTTATTATCTCTTCTAGTTATCACAAAGGCCACATGTAACATGGTTATGGTGTGCACAAGGGCCTCCTCACTGAAAGCACACATCCATTCCTGACAGCATCATGAATGTCCTTTCCACTGTCACCTCTGTGACAGCAGGTAAGAAAATTTGAGACTTGTGGCACTGTGATGTTATAGATCAAGTTGCATATATAAGCATTGGCAAATTATATTTAAATTTGATAGAGAATATGAGAGTCTTAGCCTTTGAATGTTGGAAATGGGATAAAATACTTAAGAACTTTTGACTCACATTGTGGGTGGACAGAAGGAAATACCTGGAATTTCTAGACCAGAGAGGATGAAGAGACTGATTGATAATGGATAAAAATTTTCTCTATGTGAACATAAAAAAGGGTGATAATTGTGAAAAAAATTACCTAGATTTGGGCAGAGTGTGGACGTGTGGGAAGAAAGAGGGAACGGAGAGTGAAATTCAGAGCACATCAAAGAGATGTCTGTACCATCCCCTTTTCACAGCTGGAAAATCTGAGGCAGAGAAGCAATTTACACATATTCCGCTTTCACTCGTTATTGTCAGAGCCAAAAATTTCTACCTCCCAGTCCTAAACATTAACCACAAGGCTACTCCTCTGTACTATTATATCTGTTATTTGTTTTACCTTGTTTTCAGCTGTAAGAGCACCTCTGATCTACATAAACATGTTGAAACACACAGTGATTCAGGTGCCTACAGCTGTGATCTTGAAGGATGTGGTTTTATTTCATGGACTTTGGTAACTTTGTGACAGCACTGCAAGAGACTGCATGTGGTGAGTATATTAAACAGTAGGATAAAATATTTTATATAAACGAGACCAAAGTTTCAAATTTACATGTGTTTAGTTTCATGTGAAAGAATAAAATGTTTCATTTGCAAGTATTTATTTGCACACATTTCTAGGACTCTTGCAATTATTGTGCAAGTGCCTGATTCCTCCTTACCTGCAGGTTTGGAGTGTTTGAGTGCTTACTCTAGGTGAATGCAGTTGCATACTCAGAGTCTTGAATTCTGGCCAACTCCTTCCTCCCCTCCTTTCCTTTTTAAAGGAAAAAACCCCAACATGCCAATTCTAACCTCGAGAGAAAATTATTTCAGAGATTAAAATACAATGTCACCTTACTCCTCATGTTGGTACTGCACCCTGAGAACTAATAGGTTACCTGAAAATAGAGAAACTCTCACTGGAGTGAGTGTGGTCACACATTAAAATGCAGTTTAGGCTGCTATAATTTATGGATGTTTGGTGCCTGTTTCTTCAGCTTCCTGAGCTGTGATCGCTGCTATGTTTTAAAATAAATATCTTTTAGTGGGGGCTGCATGTCACACTGCTCTTGGAGATATCTGCAGTGCTGGTGGCCAATGCAGAGAATTTCCACTGGGGTTCCTCAATCATGCAGGTTCTAACAACCACAAATTGCAAACGTTTTGGGAAGCTAACTTCAAAAAGGTTTTCAGCTTTTTAGTGGGGTTTTCCCCTTTTCAACAAAGGATTAATTTTTGTTTTATATATGTGCAAGCCTTCCATGACTCTAACAATCTTTTTTTTCCCCAGAGTAATGGCATTCTGAAATATAGATGCCACATCTGCCAGAAGCATTTCTCCTAGAGTTATTCATTGACCTGACATCTTTGAAAAGTTCATAAACTCAGAAGTAATTCCCATTTCTAGTGTGTTACCAGTTGATTCTTACTTATATCATAAAGTATTTTTTTCTAAAACATTTTGTTTAAGAGATCTAAATATTTAAGTGCTCTCTTCAGTTCAGTTTTAAACATTCTGACATGAAGCAGTTAACTACTTAAATTTCACTATCATGATGGAAAACCCAGTCTAAAGATGGTTAAACTAAGGCAATAAAAAGATCTTTTGGCTTTTTGAGCTTTTACTACTGTGAAAATCTTGTAACCTTGATTGTTGGAAGAAAATTTTTAACTCTGCAAGATGTATCCACCAAAGAGAGCATGTAACTACATGAAGAGCTACTGTCATATGAACAAGCCATACTCTCCTTTTTGGGACAAGAAAATCCAACAAATAAAATATCATTATGAATAGGTAATTCTTATTTTGTCTCATGTGATGTGTATTTGATAAAAAGTACTTACTGGAACTCTCTTGCAGGTGTTCCTTCACACAAAGTGTCTTTTGTTTGAATGCCACATAGTAAACAGCAAATCTAATTAATCTTTTAATTGCTGGCATTATCAGTTCTGGCAATCTAATTAGATCTTTTTGGGTTTTGTTTTTTATTATTATTATTTTCTGCTTTAAATTCTATGTTTGTAACTTATGTTTTCCTTATATTTCATTTTATTCCCTTAGATATAAAGATGACAGTGCAGGTCATTGGGTTTGGGCCAGGATCTCTATAGGGTAACAAATGAGTCTTGACCAAGTGAAAATAGTTTTGGAAGAGAAAAGGGGACTCTTGAACAAGCTTCAGCCATGGTCACCAGCTACTGGAGAAAATGTTCTGGTGGAAACAGAGATTTCTCTGCCAGAGCCAGTTTAGGCTGAACTTCAGGCTCTTTTGGAACCTGTTGTACTTCCGCTGAAGTTGATGGAGCAACACCAATCAACATGACGGAGAACCCAGAAGAAACGGAACTGGTCTTGGGAATTCAGATAGATTTTTAGAAAAAAAGTCCTTTATTGGATTTTTACTGTGAAAATTATACTCTTCAGAAGAGGTGTACTTCTTTAAACAAAGTATATTTAAAAGTTTTCAGTTTTATCCTTGCCAAATCTTGTATATAACACTGTGTTTTCTTTTCTGTTAAATTATTCTGCTGTGCTTAAAACATCTATGAAAGATAAAAACAATACTATGTACCTATAATGCTTAATATGTCATATATGTGTGTGCATGTATTTATTAAATAAATACAGCCCATGGGGAAAGTGTTGAGCCTATGCACAAGAAATACAGTTTGATCTGGGAAGTAAAACATCCCACTTTTTATTGGCCCACTGCATTATTTATTAGAAACTGGATAACAGTTTCTGAGATATATATATAAGAAAATAAAAATTTTGGCAGGTTTTCTAGCTTTACCTGGTGACTTTAAAATTATTTTAAGAGTTATTAGAGAGGCTTTCTTCTTTTAATGGACTCCTAAGTTACAGTCTCTTGCTCTGCAGGCAGTTGAGATCTTTGTGCTCAGGTTTTAATCTCATTAAATATGATGGGCCCTAAATAGTGGCCATTGGGGTGATGTTTCCAGAGCAGCTGAGCCATTTGTGCAGTGGGGGCAGCCAGACAGACGTGGGTGGCAGCCTGATTTTAATCTGCCTTCGTGCAGGAACCAGAGAGCCAGCATTTTTAATACTTTACAGTGCAGGTAAAACTGACTCACGTTTCTCTGGGCAATGAATAGGTACCACTATAGCCTCTGGGATTTCCCTTGCTAAATATTAAAGGCCTGCAACAAACAACAGAGGTGTTAATGCTTCCCAGAGAAAGAGTCCTGTATAATGGAAAGTATTAGTCAACGAGAATACAGAAGAGTCTTTTCCAGACCTTTTACAATAGCTTCAGAGAAGTCTCTAATCCAGATATCCAGCAATTTACTCCCCGTGACTGCTTCACTGGGAGGTTGCTGCCTCCAGTGCATTGCAGGCACCAAGGTTAATTTACAGCAAGGCCATTCAGGGTTTGACATGATGAATTAAACACAGCATTATAGATTTGTACTTGAGCTGTGGAACTGCACTTTCATGGGCAAGAACATGACCTGCAAGTCCTAAATTCCCACAACTTCATGCGAGCCTATTAAATACATTTTTGGAGGTGAAATCAACTGTGGGGGCAGGCCTGAAGGGATGATAACCTGCTAATGGAGACCTATTTGTGAAAATTGTAGTTTGAAATCATTTCCCTCGGTTATCTGCTTAATGACACTCTGGAGTTTTATCCTACTATCGCTTAGGTACCTGTTCCTCTTTATTATTATTATTTACAGAGTTTGCAATCACACAAGGGCTTGGCAAAGCTAGAAAGACACTTTGGGTTTTTTGGCAGTAATCTACTTTAGAATTTACAATATAGAGGATTTGCTAACATATCTGGTAGGTGATAGTAGCTAGTGATGATGAATTTCAAGGGGTTTTCAGCATTTTTTCAAATTTTGTTTAAAGACTTTTTATTTGTGTGACAATTATTACCTCTCCAGTGTGCTGGTTTGCATGTACAAAGCAAAAGAAAATATCCATCTGCAAGCATGAAAAGGAGTGAAAAGGTGAAAAGAGGTTGGTTTCTTGTTGGTATTTGATATCAAATTTGAATTTTTTTTCATGCTGCTTATTTGTACTGAAACAACCACGCATTTGACAATCACAATTTTGTTTCTGCTTGATTTTCAAAGTGATTCTAAAACTATTTTCTCCCCAGCAAGGGCTGCTGAGTGTGATCCCATGGTTTGTGGGGGATGCCTGGAGACTGAGCACTCTGAGCTCACCCTGCCACCTTGTCCCACAACATTGTGTGACACGAGGCATCTTAGGAAAAATTTTTCACAGGAAGATTAATTTCCCATTGGAATGGGCTGCCCAGGGAGGTGGTGGAGTCACCATCCCTGGATGTGTTTGAGAAGAGACTGGATGGGGTACTTAGTGCCATGATTTAGTGGATGGGATGTTAGGGAATAGGTTGGACTCTTAGCTGTCTTTTCTGACCTTGTTAATTCTGTGATTCTGTGTCAGGCAACCACCTTCATCCAGCACACACTTTACCCGGTACCTCCTTGGAGAAAGAGGCTCTGCGAGAAACAAGCCATTTATTCGCTGGGATTTGTGGGATCCGGCTTGAAAAACAGCTTCTCCCCGTGTGCACAGCAGGTATGAGGTGGCCGTGAGTCATGAGGGACCTGTTCTCATGGAGCCAGATCACCAGATAAGGGGCTGGCTCGGGTCCTGCCGAGCTGTACAACCACAGCAGTGTCTGGCTGTGGCTCTGGCACGGGACCTCTGCGGATTTCGGTGGGACCAGCCCGGCCCTTGGCTCTGCGGGGGCAGGAGGAGACAACCTGCCGTGCCGACCAAGAACCCTTTTGATGATGCCCCTGGAGAGATGGTGCCCTGCAGCACAGCCAACAGCAGGGGAAAACGTGCCTGAGAAATGATGCTGTCTGCCAAGAGGCAGAGCAAGACCAAGCTTGAGGAAATCACCTTTTCTGTTCTCAGAGGTTTGAGGATGGAAGCTTAAAGCGAGGCATTCTTCTGCTCAATACCAAAAAACTGTGTCAGTTGCTGCTGCACAAATGTGGTCAATCTTTTTTTTTTTTAGTTAGTTTTTTTTTTTTTTTACTTTGTACAAGCTCTCTATTTTTATAAACAGAGCTGTTAATGAGACACATGTAAAATTGGGGTTGTTTAATACTTCTCAATTAAGTACCTGAATGCACAGGGGTTTTATTATCCTTACAGAGGAAGAATGTTAGCAAAAAATAGTTCAGTAGTTTCTAAGAAAGCAGTAGTGAAAAAGCACAGTATGTGTCTCTGGGAACACAAAAAAGTCTCAAAGCTGGATCATTAGGCAGTGCCATTATTTTGCACAGGCTTTAAAGTTTAGTGTCTGGGAGAGGAGTTGCTTCCCTGATATTGTTTTTAGCATATAATTCCACAAAATAAGACATGTTAAAAGCAATCTGCAAAGCCTACCTAAAGCCCCAAACCAGTAATTTTCTTACTGGATCACATAAAATACAGAGTATGTTCTGTTACTGTCTATGGTAAGGAGCTTATGTGATCCTCATGAAATGATGATGTGCCTCAGTCCTCTGCCTCTAAAGAAGAGTTCTTAGCTTTACAAGGAAGCCACAAGATTTTTATTAACTTGTGCTCTCATTTGTTCAGCTATTATAGTTACAAGAACTAAAACCACTCTGCTGAAGGCTCAGGCATGGTCCCCAGTCTGCCTTTTAATTTATGGCTTAAGTTTTGTACCTTCAAACCAATTTATAAAGGAACTCTTGGGTTACAGGACAGGCAGAGCTGTCACTGCCTTCAGCTCTCGACTAGCAAAAATTCACATGTGTCCAACAGCCCAGAGAAGTCTGGCTGGAATGTCATTGACCAGTAGGATTTTCTACACTGATTTTAAAGTTTTCTTCAGTGGAACAGTTGTTTTAGGAATTCCCACGCTCTCCCTATCACTCATTTCCATTCCCACACCACACTTCTTGACTGTTTGTGAGAGTGTGCTTTAAATGAGATCAGCAAGGAACTCCTGCATCTCCTACAAGGTGCAGCTGTGCCCCTTTCACCACCTTCCTTGGAAGCAGTTTCCTTCCAGCCTACTCACTTCCCTTGCTGTTGGCATTAAGAAGCATCTGGTAGGTCTGGCCAGCTTTCTGATCTGCCTGAAAACTCACCAAGGGAGTTTTGTTTCTTTTAAGTGAGATCATTGAGCTGATTCAGTTACTGTTAAACCACTCGAATGCGAGTAAACCCTGTGAAACCCAGAACGACAAGGGAATGGCAGCCTCGTTCAGAGACAGGCTAGTTTTAGGCTGGTCTAGGCCACCTGCAGTATTGCCCCCTTTGTGTGTAAAGAAACTAAGTTTAAATGTTTGCAGAGTGGGTGAATCAATAGAATGTTGTTTAGTAGTTTTGGAAAAGTCCAACTTGTATGTTACTGCTCTTTTATTTCAGCTTTAAAGCTATCACCTAGTTGCCAGCTGCTGTTCACAGAATGTAGAAGCAAAATAATTTAGCTCTAACATACAGGACAAAGGGGCCCTACAACCTATTGAAGCACCAGGTTGGTTGAATCCATTGATACCAAGCAACCCTTTAGAAGGGTTTCGTTCTAAAAAGAAAAGGCTGAAGCACTGAATTAAATCCAGTTCTCTGAAAAGACTGAGAAATACTGCAAGACAATGAAGCAGAGTAAGAAAAGTGCTTCTTTGTCATGCCTCTTCTAACATACATGCACAGGAGAGAAAGATTTATACAAGATTGGTTACCTTGCCACAAAAAAGATAAATTAGGTTGGTTTCATATTATTTGTTCTTAATAAACCTAGTACTGGCTGTTGTTTGTCAGATTGACTAGCTATTATCACAGTTATTTATTTACTTATCTATCTATTTTTAGTATCCAAACAGCCTCAGTTTAATCAGAGCTCCTTGAGAGCATTGCAGTCTCTCCAGGCTGATCCAGTGAGAGCTGAAGCCCCAGATCAAAGCCAGGAACAAGTCAGGGAGATAACCATGAGAAGGAGGCCAGATAGAGGTGTATTGTTGGGTCACACAGGTGACCTATGGGTTTGTCTCTTCACACAGCTATTTCTTATTTCTGATTTATTTATACATAGGTGTTCTCATTCAGATGAAGCCATTGTTTCCTTTAATCTGGAGTAAATTAAGCAGGAGGAAAACCATGTAGAATAAAGACCTGAGAACAGACTTGATGTCTCATGTCTTTTGAAAGTAATTAAATGTCTCTGTGGATTCTTTTTAAATGGAGCTTTGCAAGGGACTGCTATTATCCTGGCTTTAAAACACATTGTCCTCTATCTATTGCCTAACCTGCCAGATTAAATGACACACACTGACTGCTTAGAACAATCACCTTGAGTCTGACACACAGAACAACAAGCAAACACGAGATTTATTAGCCTTTAGACCTGTGATAGCTGTGAAGGTCGTGATGCAGATCAGAAGAGCCTCTTTGCCATCGTGTAACATACCAAAGGTTGCGGGCTTCTTCCTTCCAACTCCAACATCTCAGTAACACATTGAGATCCCGTACCCATCGGTCCGAGTGGAGGCTGAACATGAGTCCAGGTGTGCTCAGGTGGCCAAGAAGGCCAATGGCATCCTGGCTTGTATCAAAAATAGTGTGGCCAGCAGGACCAGGGCAGTGCTTGTCCCCCTGTGCTGGGCACTGCGGAGGCCACACCTTGAGAGCTGTGTCCAGTTCTGTGTCCAGAGATGAGGAAGGGTTTGGAGGGTAAGTCCTATGAGGAAAGCTTGAGGGAGCTAGGGTTGCTTATCATGGAGAAAAGGAGGCTCAGGGGAGACTTGATTCCTCTCTACAACTTCCCAAAAGGCAGTTGTAGCCAAGTTGGGGTGGGCATTTTCTCCCAGGCAAAAAGTGACAGGATGATAGGACACAGCCTCATGCTGTGCCAGGGGGGGTTCGAGTTGGACATCAGGAAGAATTTCTTCATGGAAAGGGTTGTCAAGCATTGGAAAGGGCTGCCCAGGGAGGTGGGGAAGTCACCATCCCTGGAGGTGTCCAAGGAATGACCAGACACAGCACTCAGCTATGCTCTAGTGGACAAAGTGAAGATTGATCAAAGGTTGGACTTGATGCAGTGATCATCTGGAAAAGATAATCTTTTCCAACCTAAATGATTCTGAGTCCTGAGGTACCTGCGATTAGATCCACGAAAGGATCCAGGCACCGAAATCTGACACTGGGATCATCAAAGCTTCTAATCCCAGGGGCAGCTAAAATCCAGAGACGAGCCAGTTCTCGGCAGTAGTTTCCCAGAGCCTGAAAACTCCGGAGCGTGCCAAAACAGACACCAGCCCTGGAGGTGGAGGCTGGCCGGAGTCCTGGACACCGGGGAGGGACGCACAGGGGAAGGGACGGAGGGACAGGGACCTGCCGAGGTTCCCCGAGCAGCAGCAGAAGAAAAGGCAGGAATGCAGCGGCTGACACTTCCCTCCGCTTTATTTAACAGCTTCTTTGTCACATCTTATTTGTCACAGCTCAACAGCGCGCGCTCTCACCCCTCCCGCCCCGTGGCTTTTGCCGGAGGAGCTTTGGCCACCGGTGTCGCCTCGGGGCAGCAGTAACCTGCGAACTGCCCCACTCCCCGGGTCCTGGGAGACGAGAGAGGCCGCTGGAAAACCCAGCCAGTCGCCCAGCCCAGGAAGTGACGGCATCCCGG
>VXBA01003121.1:1460023-1524559 GCA_013399895.1 Serilophus lunatus | reverse complement strand
CCGGCTCACCTGACTCACCTGGGCGGGAGGGACGGAGGGAGGGAGGGAGCGGCGGCGGCTCCTCCGCGGAGCCGGGCGGTGTCCGGGCAGAGCAGCAGCGATGGCCAGAGACAGCGGCTCCCCGTGGGCCATGGGACTGCTGAAAACCTTCGAGGAGAGCGAGTTCAGCAGCTGGGAGAAGATCGGCTCCGGGGGGTTCGGGCAGGTGTATAAGGTGCGGCACCTCCACTGGAAGACCTGGCTCGCCATCAAGTGTTCGCCCAGCCTCCATGTGGATGAAAAGTAAGGGGGGGGGACAAGGGGAATAAGGGGGGGACGGGGCTCTTCCCGCAGAGGCATTCCACTTTGCTCTGGCTGCTCTTCATCCACAGCCTTACCTGTCACATAGCCCTCTCTTCCGACAGCGACAACAGATAGGATTGAACGTTCCATATGCCTTGCCTATTCCCTCGGAGCCATTCGGAAAGCATTTTTGCCCTGCCCAGGTGGTTGTGCGTGTTTTGGCTTGTGCTAAAAGCATTGGGCCTGCTGCTGCTCCAAAGATCGTGGAAAGCAGTCCTGAACGGGAAAGGCAGGAAGAGAAAAAATGCAGAATGGAATCCGGGGACTTCTCAGTGAGCTCCGTACCTTGAGAAAAGCCAGCCCTTTAGCAGCAGGCTCGGCGTGCTGGGCATTCAGGTGTGGGCGCTGTAGCCGAGGGCTTGATGTCTTTTGGGAGTGGGTGCTGAAAGGAGACATCCTGGCACATGTGTTCACCAGGTTCAGTTCAGGACCAGCCCTTCACCCTGTGTCTGCCTGCTCAGGATGAGTCCTCCCTGGGTGTTCCAGTGTGGAGCTGCATTGTGTTGTAGGTAAAGGTGCCACACAGTGGGACCCCCTCCAGCCCACCTGCCCTCTGTGCCTGGTTGTGGTCCGTGGTGGAGGACAATTCTCTGTGCTGTGCTCACATTGTGTGTGATCACAGAATAATTTGGACTGGAAGGGACCTTAAAGATCACCTTGTTCCCACTTCCCCCTCCATGGGCAGGGATGGAGACCTTTCACTAAACCAGGTTGCTCAGATCCCCCATCCAACCTGGCTTTGAACATTTCCAAGAATGGGGCACTATAGGGTGCAGCTCTACTTTTCTGTCAAATGCATCTTTAGAAACACCCTTCTGTTGTACTGATTTGGAGCAGGTCAGCGTTTGTGCAGAGGAAGGTGAATACGGTCATGTTGCATTTGTGGAGCTTTTCCAGCTCCGCCTTGATCTTTGGGTCTTTACCAACTCACAGACTGATTCTGCAGTTCATTTTCTGAGATGTGGGTTGGTCTGGTCACAAAAGTTTCCCTTGTTGTGGTTCCTGCAGGAGGAGAGAGATAAACTGGCCTAAGATTAAAAACACTTGTAAACTCATCTTCTACAGGATTTCTCGGGTAGGGGGGGCATCTTGCCGGTGTCTGAATTGTGACTTTGCTTACACAGCATAGTAAATGAAATAAAAATTCCCTTTTTTAAAAGGGGAGAGTTTAATATATGCATAGAGTAACTGTGCTGTCTGTGAATAAAATGTAAAACACCTCAAACCTGCAGGGAGTGTTTTTTTGTATTAACCTGCAAGCCCCCCTACTGTTAAAACTTCAAAAGAGATTTCAAGCTTGCTGCTTACTGAGGCCTAATCAAAATATTACTGTAGCTAATTAATTTTGCAGTTAAGATTAAAACATGTCTTAAAAATAAGCCAGAACATTTGTTATACTTTCAGCTTGGAGAACATCTCCAGGATTTCACTCCAAAAGTTAACTTTTCACTCTGAGACAAAGGATGCTGTCACCTATTTTAATATGAAATATGAGAGTTGCTCCCACATCGGTGTACTAATATGTACTGTGTGCAGTAAAGAACCACCTGTCCTTCAGTGGCTGCAAGGTGTGCACACACTGCAAGGCCATACATACCTCCAGTGCAGGAAGCAAAAATGCCTTGAGAATTTGGGAACTTTGAGGGCGTGGGGTCTCCTGCAGCTTCATTGTAATAAACCAGTCCTTGAAACACTAATTTATTTTACTGCAGAATTTGTGCTTCAGATGTTTGATTAGAAAGTGGAGGGCCCCTGGTCTTTGAAACAGCTGTCCTTATAAAATAAAGTTTAACTAATTTTTTTTTATTATTTCTCCTTTGGTTTTTGGGCTGCTCTACCAAACCTCTTTAAGGAGTTGGTTACAATGAGACTTTTTACCCAAAACTTTTTTAATAAACTTGTACTATTCAAATGGTGGGGCGGGGGGCGCAGGCAAAATCAAACGCTACCTCTTCAGTTCGCAGGTTGAAACAAGCCTGTGTAATTAGATTGTTAATCCAGGAGATTAACTTGACTAGCTCTTTCTTGGAACCCTGTGAAGAGTTAGAAGGATTGCCAGTGGTATCAGAAACATCAACTGGAAAACACAGGAGCTTTTTCTGATGTATTTACTTGTTACCACATTAAACCCCTGTTTGTAATGGCTTGGTAACACTCTGCAGTCTCCCTTACTGTGTGTCTGCAGACAGAGATTTGGAGTAATTCCCCTGGCAATTATCACATCATAGAGCCAAGTGGCCTCCAGCAGAAGAAAAACTGAATGCAGAGCCAGAAGTGTTTTTGCTTTTAAGCCCGAGCCCTCTCAGGCAATCCAGACAAATTCCATTCCTAGCGCCTTATTTGCTCCCACTTTCTCATCTCCTGAGACTGCATTTCCCAAATATGACTCAGGATGGGGAGGTTCAATGTAAGTCCGAAGGAAAAGAGGGTGACAAAAAAGGTGGAGGAGCTTCTCCCCCCGTATTTGCACTGGGGAGGGCAAAGTCACTTCTCTTTACCCATGTGGGCCAGAATGGAAGTGTGGTCTGGAGAAAAAGGGTGGCAATCTTTGAGAGAATCCTCTGTGGGTTTCTTACAGCTGAACGTAAATGTGCAGACCGTAATGGGTGTGAATGATATAACATTTCCTGGAGAGGGCTCTTCACTGGAGATATTAGCCATGGGGGTGACCACGGGATGTGGAGGTGGAAAGGTCTGTCTTCTTCATTGGGGAAAAAAAAAAAAGCAAAGCCCTATGTGTACCTCCCTCTGCACATCCTGCATTTAGGAATGGAGCAAGACTCAGAAATTTAGGAGATGTTAGAAAAGCCTTGTTATTAGCGGACGCTGCATTTATTTAGGTGATGAAGGTGAATTAATGTCTCTCCTGGCAGTCTCTGCATGGGTAGGTAGAACCTAATATTCACCTTTTGCTCCTTAGGAGTAGGGGTGAGCCTCTGATACCAGGTCTGTGCTGCAGAGATCCTTTAGCAGGGCTGAGATCTGTTAACCTGAAAGAATGGATTTTTTTCCTCCACAACATTTTCTGCCCTGACCATGCGGTGGTTTTATTCTTTTCTGAGGATCAGCACTGTGCAGGTCGTTAAAGGTGTTCCCTGCAGAGCAGATGACATTGTATGCCTGTTAAAACATGTGCCAAGATGCAGATGAAAAGAGTTCCTGAAGAAATTCAGGGGTGTTGTAATTTTGTGGACCACATTTGCACCACTAGCAGTTTGTGAAGGAGAGTTAATTTGCCTTCCCGACTGGAGAACAACGTTCGGGGCTGGATCTCCCCTGGGCTGGGAGAAGCCTGGCTGCCTAGGGGGAGGTTCACACAAATGGCCCCATGACAGGTTTTCAGGGGATTTTTTGAGTTTCTCTGAAGGAACTTTTAACTGCTCTGTCTCAGACTCCATTAGGGAAATGTGGTGGTAGTGGTGGGGGAATATAAAACTGCAAGGACTGCCTTGTGAGTTTAAAGCTTTATTTTTTATAGCAGCGTCATCTCTAGGGCATGAAGATTGGATACACACAAATGCAGATACAGTCGTAATTCCTGCTGTTCTTGTGGCAGGTTTTGCGGTAGAGAAGCTGAGCCTTGGGGAGTGAGTGAGTCCCTTCCCTCTCATGGAGAATCCAAAGAATTCAGCCCTATCTGTTTGGGACCGGGAAGTGACTTTGAGTGGAAGCAGACAGAGGTCTCCCATTCATGTAATATTTCTGATTGCTTTGAAAGTGGCTGATCTGTTATTGACTTCTCTGACAGAGACGCTGTTTGATACTGGACGCAGTGCTAGAGCCCTCGATGAATGTCCCCCTACCTTCTAGTACCAATATGGGGGAAAGTGTGTGCACCCCATGATTTACATGAATTCAGCTGTCCTATGTGAAAGCTTTTCCTGTTTTAATTTTTTTATTTTTTAATTTTCATTACCATAATGTTAGGATATAGTACTGGAAGGAGAAGGGAATGGAGCCGATGTGCTTAGAGAAGATAATTCCGATTCTTTAATCGTGTAGGTGTTAAATAAGAAACTATTTGACAGGCTAGTCCTGTGCCTCTTTACTGAGAAACTTATCAGGAGCTTTCCTTTTCCCTTCGCTGTGGATAGTGCAGAATAACTTCTAAGCGCTAAAGAGTAACTGAGCAGTGTAACACACACTCCCCATCCCCTCCTTTGATCTGTTAAATGTGAACTTGGAGGATCCCTGCAGCATCCTTTGTTGCAGCATTAGCACTTGTGTATTGAGGCGATGGGCGCATGGAGAACACCTCAGTCTGTGCCGAGTGCCAGTGGCACCTTATAAGTGAAAAGAGAAGGCAAAGACCTTTGATCTTTGCCTGATGGAGGAGATCTTGGTTTAACGAGCTGTTTGTGTTAATACGATTAATGCAAGTGCACTCCAGCACTTGGCTAATGACTGTTTTGGCTCTCTTTAGTTCTTTTGTCTACTTTCCTTTTCTGTTTTCGAAAGGTGACAGGAGCCTTTTTGAAAGGTATTTAAGAGCCGACAGGTCTCCCCTGGCTGTGCCAGACTATTGCTGATTCAGTTTTGAATGCTCTGGGTATGGGAAAATGCAAAAGGTGGCAACTGTTGTATGTGGGCTTTATTTAAGCAAGCAAATTAGAGAAAGGGCTCTCGCCTGTTAGTTATTCAGTTAATTCACTCAATTAACTGAGTCTGGTCCAAGCAGAAAGGGAGCTCGTTTTTTGCTGTTATTTTATTGAAACAGAAAATTCTCTTTTTGTCGAAAATGTCCCGTTTCGAGCAGACAGTCTGGTTTTGGTGATGCTTTCTGAGGCTGTTGTTAGCCCAGGAACCCCATCCCTGGCAGTCTAGTGGTTCTTGCTAGACTGTAGCTGTTGCTGGGTTCTTGCCTTGCCTGGGAGGGCTCAGACAGGTATTTTACATCCCTGACTCCAGAGCTCAGCCCGCCGAGGCCTGGTGAATTATGCTGGCTATGCATGTGGCTTGGGGGCAAGGAGTTGGTTGTTATTCATAGGCGCTCCCTTCCAGCGTGCCAAAGAGCAAACTGGGTACTTGTCTGCAAAGCCAATTATTTCACAAGAAAGTTGCTGTAGGGAGCAGCAGGAGCCAACATGGTTAATAGAGAGAAAAGATTTCCCTTATCTTTTTTATTTTCCCCTCTCAGCGTGTACGTCCCTCTTAAACCATTTTTCAGCCTGATGTTGCCTCTGAAATGGGTTTGCTGCTTCTGGCTAAGCTCGACTCGCCCCTAGAATGAAATATTACCTGCATTAGGTCATTGCAGGCTGCTACAGCAGCTGAGGAGCAGGCAGCAAACTGCATTCCCACCCTTGGCTGGGTTTACATCCCACAGCAGGCAAAGCAGAGGGGAACTGGAGTATCCTAATGTGGATTCTGAGTGCCAAAAGACAGCTCCCAACATTTCTCCCTTGTGGTGAGTGCTGCCCCTGAGTCATCCAGGCATTGAGGGGACACGTGGGAAGGGGAGATTTTGTGTTGTGAAGGTTGGACTTGGTATTTCTCCTTTTAGAAAAGGTGAGTGCTTCTAGCTGGCCTTGGATTTAAAATTAAACCAACAAAAAAAAAAGTTTGGTGGAGCTGATAGCTGTGTGGTGGCAGAAGCACCCACGGCAATAACTGGCATCACTTGTTAGTGGCACAGGGCACAAACTGCGACTGGCTCGAGATGTCTCCAGGTGTTTTCCAGGCAGAGGGGGCAGGTGACAGAGCTTTCTGCCTTGCAGAGGGTACAAGCATCTTCTGAGCAGTTGTTGCAGCCGCAACAACTTGTGCTTGCTGAGCTTTGTGTTTAAACTCTGATATCTTCCAGGAGAGTTGGTCACCTCAAAATGCCTGGATGGGGTAGGGGAGCATCAAAGCAATGTGATTTTTGGGTTTTGTTTTGTTTGTTTTTTGTTTTGTTTTTTTTTTTCTTTTAAAGTGGGCTCTGTTTACCAGGCTCTGTTAAAACTTTGTCCTATTAGTTCAGGTACTGCTCTCCATTAAATAGCATAAACATCTTTGGGTACATCACAGGAGCTGTTGTGTAACAAGAGAGGGTCCATTCAAGAAATACGACCTGTCTGACCTCCCCGTGTCCTCTTGTGAATCTGGTGGGTGACAGCACCAGTGATGTGTCAGTACCCACAGCCCAAAGCTGCTCTGGGTATTGCCCATCATCACTAATAAAGCAGTTTTTACAGACAGAAAGTTCTTCCACCCATCACGTGTGGCCCCTCTTTGTGGTCACAGTCAGACTGGGAAGAGGACATCTGTTTCCTCTCCCCAACTTTTACAGCAGGAAGGCTGTGAGTGAGGTGCAAAAGAAGGGCACAGCAATTAAGGGTCTTGACCTGGGAGGCTGCAGCTTGGACTGAGTAGCACTTAACCCTCTGCAGGGTCAGGCTGAAGTGACCCATAAACAACCTGGGGTTCTCATTACACCTGCCAGGTCTGGGGCTGTTACATCACTGGAAATGGTTCATCGGGAGTTTTTGGCATCTGCTGGAGCAGAGCGAGCACAGAATTGGAGATGGCAAATCTGTATTTTGAGGACAGGGAAGTTTTTGTTGTATCTCCCTGGCTACAGCAGGCTGCTTGCTCCCCTAAATGGTGGCTCCTGGGGATTCCTCTCTTAAGGCTTGATTCTGTGCAGGGCCACCAAAGCAATGCTGTCTGTGCTCTCTCCTGATTAACACAGTGTTATGACTCACAAAAGGTTAGTGACTTCAGCCCAAGGAGTTACAGCTGTGGTAAATCTGGGCTCTGCCATGTATTGTCCTTGTCCTTAACAGCACAACATAAACATCAAAGTAGGGAAATGGGCTTTACACTCGGGCTGTTTGCACTGTGGAAGTGAATCCTGTGGCTCCTATAAGCTGCTTACATTTAGAAGCATAAAAAAAGAGAGTTAGAAAATGTGGAAACACACCTGGAGTTCAGGCTGGTGAAGTGTGGCACGGTTCAGTCAAGTAATGGTCATGAAATGTGGTGTTCAGTTGTATAAGGAATGTTTTTTGCATGTTTGGTGGGAGGAGAAACAGCTACTCCATCCTTCATCTTCCGTTCTTCTCTACCCAGGGAGCGCATGGAGTTACTGGAAGAAGCCAGAAAGATGGAAATGGCAAAGTTTCGCTACATCCTTCCTGTTTATGGCATCTGCAAAGAGCCTGTTGGCCTAGTCATGGAATACATGGAAACAGGGTCTCTGGAAAAGCTCCTGGCTTCTGAACCTCTGCCCTGGGAGTTGCGCTTCCGCATTATCCACGAGACAGCTGTGGGGATGAACTTCCTGCACTGCATGTCCCCTCCACTGCTCCACCTGGACCTCAAGCCTGCAAACATCCTGCTCGATGCCCACTACCATGTCAAGGTAAGCACTGGGCACTCTGTGCCAGAGACTTCCTTCTGGATATTCCTGCATGCCTCTTGCCAGATGCAAAAGCCTGAGAGAAACCAGCAGCATTCCTTTGGAATTAGAAAATGTCTGCTGATCCAACCCCTCCAATCCCCAAACAAAACCCCAAAATAAATCCACCTGATTCACACATCATTTTAGTACACCTATTAGAGGTACAGTTAGGGAACTTGTGAGAACTCTCCTGAAATTTTAGAAGGATGTGGTCAATTCTGCTATAAATTTCCTCAGAGTAGGATCATGAGGCAGGGAAAGAAAAGCAGTGTGAACCTCTAAACCATCTATGCCACTTCCACAGCTCCCAGTGGTTGTCTTCTTCTGTCTGGGTCTTTCTGGCTTTGTGTGCATCACTAAACATGCAAATCTCATCTACAGCTGGAGTCCAGAGAAGCCTTTCCAGGGGCAACTCATTTCCCTCTTTCATCTGCTCAGAGCATGTACAGTGAAGAAGTATCTCTGTCCTGACTGTTCATGCATGCCAGAGGTCACTTAAAGGAATTTTTTGTGGCTGTAACAGCATGAAATTCTTTTTGTTATCCATTTCCAGAGTAAGCCAGCAAACTTGTTAGCCTTTTCTGCTGGAAGTTCTGTTTTGACAGCTGAACCAAGGAGGTTGTGCTTGCTTTCTCAACTTTCTTTTTTGTTGAAGAAAGAGTCTGAAATACAGCTTTTTCCTTGGATATTTAGGTTTTGATTTTTAAATTTTTTTAATGCTACCATAATTCATCTGCTCCCTCTTTTCCTGCCTCCCTCACTAGTCAAGTAGCTTTGGTCTTGCTGTACTGTTCTAAAAATGAAGATTACATTAAATAAAGACATCTCTCTAGATGTCATGAGAGGGTTGGAGGCATCAGAGGTGTGTGTGCTTCTAATGAAACCTGTGACAGCTTTTTTTTTTTTTTACTAAGTTTATTTCTTAGAAGGATTTTCTTTCTGAGGTAGGAGGCATCTACAGGGGGTCATGCTATTAATACAGAAACATCAGAATCTGAGCTGTTGAAAACCTGTTCTCACACCTTGGTGTGGAGACCTTTGCTAAGTATTTATTTACTTTAAGTTCATGCTTGCTTGCATAACTTCTTAAATTCCTAATTCTTGACTCATCCATGAGACAAGATCTGAAGGCTGTATTTTTCTCACTGTTTCAGGAGGTTGAAATGCCAGATATTCTGCCTGCTGTAGAGCCTATATCTGGGCGGTGATGTAATACAGGGGAGCAAAGTGCAAAATGTACAAAAATGAAAAAGTTTCTGATGACGTCATTGCTGGCATCACTAAACTATTGCTGCTCACTCCATATAGGAAATATATGAAGGTCTTCACACCCTTCCCATTAAGTTCAGAAAACAATGGCCTAATCTCAACCTTTTCCAGCCAGCAGTCCTTTACATCTACAGGCATCCTGGAAACCCCTCCAAGCAGCAAAGCAGACATAGGAGCCTATATGCAAAGTAAGAGATGAGCATATTCTGTGAGGCGCCTTCACTTTGAAAACGTGGCCCCAAACCTCCTTTTTGTGTGATGTGAAATTCATAATTAAATTTCAGACCCTGCAGCTTGATTTAATGTTCATTTTCTTGCTGGAAGGCTACTGGAGCTGCTGATTGAAGTGTTTTTTAGTGTTAATTTAGTAGGTGACCTGTCCCTAATAGAATCCTGAGTTGAGTGAAGAGATGTTGCAGACTGCAAAAGAAGAGTTTGGAGGTAGGGAGGACTTTCACAAACTGTTTGCCCTTGAGCCAGGAAACAGTCAATCTTCCAGTGGAGCACATTAGAAATGCTGCTGTGCCATGCTGTCGTTAAATGGAAACACACCCTCCTCCTTTTACGAGCACAGTGCTCCCTGTAAAACCCCAAGTGAGGCTGATGACTAATGCAGTGGTGTTGTACAGAACTTATCATCAAGTGGGTGCCTCCATATCATAAAGCCTGTGTATTACATAAGTGTGTGCTGAATTTTGTCCTTGGGAGGATAATTAACAGGATGGCATTTGCCTGAGCAGGAATATAGATAGACAGATATTAAGTTTATCAAAGCTGTTTTGGGGGATTACTTTGTGATTTAAAATACACATGTAATATATACAAGGCAGGGTAAAGCTTTGCTGTTTTTTGGAGGATGGATTCGAGCATCCTCCCTTGTGAGTTGGTTGTGGGAGCTCCCTTGATTCCTTTAAATGGTTTCCTTAGTAGGATTATTCCATCCCCAGGCAGACCCTGGTAGCAGGAATCAGCTCACGTTTTTTCTCTTCATTTCAACCTTTTACTTCTATTTGTACTAACAAGATCCTCCCTGCCCCTTTCTCTAGCATAGCTTTTATGTAGCCTTCCAATATTTACAGGCTGTCTAATGCCTGTTTTTTGCTTAACTTGACCATGTCTTGTGAGCTTGTTCTTCATCTCTCCTGCCCTGTTTGCACATTCTGGATGTGTCCCCTGAGCTCCCTGTGGTGTGGCAATCACTGGCACAGGGGAAGCAATGCCACATTCCAGCGCTGCCCTCGTGGGCTGTTAGTTTGCTCCTTCCCTGCTCTGATGTGATCTCTCTCCAGAGCCCTTGGTAGGACAATAAACACCCCACCACGTGCAGAAATCTTATACCCAAGCTTGTTGCCAGTCACCATGCCCTCATGCTCTCTGCTGCTGCTTCCCAGCTTTCTTATCTTTGATATCTCATGGTCAGGAGTGTTAGTTTTTGCTCAGGTATTTAAAATTAAGTCAACCTGCAACTTAATACTTTTGAGGAAAATACCATTTTAAAGTTCTTGTTTCTCTTGCTATCCAGCCTGTTTTTTGCAGCTCCTCATCTCGTCACACACATATGTGTACACACAGACAGATTTCACCTGCATATATGTGTTGGTTCAGAGACAAGCCCAATCAGTTATTTTTCATCTTTCAGATTTTGGTTTTAAAGAACTTGAAGCAGAATGAGCTGCTCTAAGCAGTGCACTGCTTTAAGCTTACTGTAGNGTTTACCAGTTAAAACCAGTGTGAAGTTTGCAGCCCTGATGTACCACGCTGTTGGTCATGATGGATAGGTTGCCTCTCTGGTTTACACTTTTATTTGCTCCAACTGAAGAAGAGACTGCAAAATTTCTGAGCATGGAGTTAGAAGCAGCTTAGTCAATGGCAAATTTCTTGATAAGAATTCTTCTTAATGTAGGTTGTTAACTGTAGGTCAAAGCGATACCCAGAGGCCAGGCTGGTAAAGAGCTGATGTCTCCTTTTATTAGACTGCCTGGTGTAGTTAGCACAGGCACTTCTTTATCAGCTGCAACTGCTCTTCTGTTGTAAGAAATTAGGACAGTCTTTAATTTGTGTGTCTCTTTCTGCCTTTTTCTCACCCTTCCTAATCAAGGTTTCCATGCAGGGCTGTTGCTGCCTTGCTCTTTAATCCCAACCAACAAAGCTGGTTTGCACCTTGATCAATTCTCTGATTGATCTGATTGTGGTGTCACAGGGGAGGGAACAAAACCATACCAGTTACAGTAATGCAGATTTATGATGGATTAAAATGCATGTTTGGCTTTGGTTTGTGCCACTTCTGAGGAGAGGAGTACAAATGTCCCACCTGAAACAAGTTTTGAGGAGTTGGAGATTCAGGACAGGTTGGAAAAGGATGAGAATACAGTCTGTTTCAAAAAGACTTCTTTCAGTAGCTGACTGAAGCATCTTCATAGATACTGAAGTAAAGACATAGTTTGGATGTACAGATGCTGTTTATGTTTATACTTGGAGTTGATTTTGAATCACAATTTTTAATAGTCCAAATCTGTGTGAATTTCTTAAATTCTGGCTTTTTAAAGAACAAAATTCAAACAACCCTTTTCTCCTATTCCCCAGAAAAAACCCACCAAACAAGGCAACCCACCCACCCCCAGACATCTGAAAACTCTGTAGACAAATGTTGGTGATATTCTCAATATCCAAATGCACAGAGACTACAGAGACTTTGGACAGAGACAAATACTGGATGTGCCAGAAGCGATTAAAAATTAATCTGGTGGATTTGTTACCTATTTGATGCAGAAAACCTTTTGGTGAACTCTGTCCCTGAACTCATTTCAGTGAGTTCTTGTATCTTAATTAAAAAATGTCATGTAGCATCGGGAGCAAGGGCACAGTTCAGGATGGCCTGTCAGAAGTCATCAGTGAAAGAAAGCCCTTTGCAAGCACTAATTTTGCTCCTGGGAGCTAGGTCCCCGCAGTGTTTGGGAAGAGCTGACTGTAGTACCATTGCAGTTCTGTGAGAATATCTTCTAGTTTTTGAAAAAATAAAACTCAAGACAAACAAACTCAAAAGCATCTAAAACTTTGCAAGTGACTGTTTTTGTACAAACTAGAATGCAAAAAATCCACTAGTGACGGAAGCAGAGAAAGGGTAGTGTGCACATTATGCTTGGGTTAAAACAAACTAAACCAAAAAACCCCCAAAACCCAAATGTTCAGATCTGGGATCTCTCAGCCAAGTAAGTGTTCCTGGGAAGGAAATAAAACACGTGCAGCTCCCCTCCCCAGTAGGTGCTCACGTGTTTGTTCTCATGCAGACCTTTAACAAGCAGAGCTGTCTGAACATGAACCATCCCACTGTCTGCGTGGGCTTTGGCCAAGGTTTTTTTCTCTTCTTCCTACCCCTTCACCACAGGTTTTGCATGGAGCCGTCTGTCTCCTCCGTGTCTCCTCTTAACTCTGCTGATACCACGGATGCTTTTGAAGCATGGTGGGATCCACCTGAAATAACTGATGTGAGGAGTGAGATTGTGGGTTCTGTTGGATGGTGGGTGAGGGCAGATCCCGGGGTGGGTTGCAAGGACTGTCGGGGATGCAGAGGAAGGAGTGGGGAGGGCTGCTCCACTTTCACTGCCTTCACCAGCAGGGTTGCCTCATGTTGCAGAACGAGGTACCTGGCAAGCAATTTAAAGGCAAAATAGGTAAGTTAAATGGCTGTTTCTTCCACCCACTGTGCAGTTCCCACTGATGTTTAAACAAACTGCTCGACTAGATGCACCGTGCAGTGTGGAAAATTTACCCTAAAGGAGCTAATAAAAGCTGCAAAACCTGTCTGCAGAATCTCACTATTTTGTTGCAGCCTGCAAGATAACAATTCCTCAATTTCCAGTGCTTTCTGCAGAGTTTGGTATGATCGAAGCCCTGCTCTACAGGTGAATTTCCTATTAATTGGTATAAAACCCATTCCTTCATAGTAGGTAGGGGCAGGTACACAAGGTTAAGTTCTTGCTAGGCTGTGAGGGGTATACCAGATGTCTGTAGGGTGACTGGGACATTTTCTATCTACTGTGCTTAGCTCCTGCCTTAGCCCCCAGCCTTAGGTCCATAAAACATGGCTGGTGGCTCCAAATGAAGAAGCATCACTGTGCTACCTGTATTTCATCTTTATTTCTTAACTTACACAGTAGGAAACACGGGATTGTTTAGACAAAGAGGAAGGTGTATGGTTTTAATTATGCCTGGATTTCTTGAGGTGTGTACAAGCCTCTGCCTCATGTTAATCAAAGGAGAGCAGTGCTTCACCGAGTCGGATCCGTTCAGACTTGCAGCATTTGGTTCATTTCTTAACCTGACACCACGGGCTTGTGGGATGTCGGGGCTGTTCTTTTGTTCTCCTGTGGAGCACTGAATGCCCCGAACTCATGCAGCGCTTCCTGGGGCGGTCGATTCAGCTCTTCCCAGGGTAACTGGATTGCAAACCTGGGATTCCTGACTACTTGCTGCTTTCCTCAACTCCAGTGTTTGGCTGGTTGAGGAGGCCAGCAGTCCCCATTTGAGAGTGTAGCCCTACAAGCAGAACAAACTGTTCCTCCAGACAACTTTGCTTTTTTTTTTCCTTTTTTTTGTTGTTCTCAAGTCATTCCCACGTTACCCTACAGATTTAAGTAAGACAGAGATGGACAGCAGGTTAGATGTACCTGTGTGCTAGACTACAGGACTTCTCCATCTCCTGAGAATGGCTCTGTTGAGCTCTTTGTCCATGGGAGAAGTTCTTCCTGAAGCTGTGTGGGTTGCTCTGTTTGTTTTATGGCAAAGGGAGATTCCTAGCATGGCTGTGTAACCTGCCTGTTCTGCAGGAGACTGAAGCTGGCAGCAGTTTTTTCCCTTTCCAGTAATGGACACATGTTACAACTAGTTTTGTGGCATCTTTAGAGAGAAGCTTCTGAAAGTGTAAACTTGCAGCCTATTAAGAAAAAAAAGAAAAAGCTATTTCTAATTATGCTTGTTTTGAGGGAGAACTTTTTCAAAGGAGAAGCTGTGAAGATCAAAAGAGGAATGAGTCATTGAAAAACTTGACTATTTATTAGATAAAAAGAATGTGTAAGATGGGGGGAGGGGGACTCTTATCTAAAATGTAGGCAAAAATCAGTGGGCTGAGTGGTCCAAAAAGACTTGACTTTCCTTGACATTTCCACTTGGCGTAATAGACATTTTTGTCCAGTGGGAAATAAGTAAGACAAAGGAAATTCCTTCCCTATCTAGTTTGCTCGATGATTGGTGTGCCCTTGAGAGCAAATGAATGCATATTTGTTTGACACTTCAAATTAAAGTGGAGGTGTGTCCTTTTCATAAACTTGCTGTCACTTGTTTTGTTAATTTGGGCTGCGTTCACTGCGTCACTGCGTTGACTTGCTGTATCTCCTAGTTGCCAAAAAAGAATTCCCTATGTGGGTTTTTGATGTATGTATGTGTGTTTTCATCTGGGGTTTTTTAACACTTGGTGGCTCTGGTGTTGGGCTTGGTCATTGTTGGCATGGTCAGTGTAACAGTGATATCTGAAAGGGCAATTCTCTTGCACTCGTTGGACATCCCAGAATGTTTAAAGACAGCACACAACGTGAGGTTACGTAGGAAAAAGGGGTGGCAGGACCAATAATTGCATAAAAGTAGTTTGCACTAGCTAAATTTGACTGGGTTTAAATTACAATAAACTGTCTTGACTGTTTGTTGTGTTTGCTATGTAATGGGCTGACATGCTGCTGCTTGCCTTTTTTTTTAATTCTTTTAGCTTAACCGTAAAGAAAAACTTACCAAAACATTATGCTTCCAGAGATGTTTCCTTGGCTTAATGTTTCTGAACAGCAGCTCTCTATGTTTGTTGGGTCATCCTGTTACATCTGTAGCTCCTTGCAGTAAATTTTTTGTGAGCAACTTGAAAGTCTAATGGTACCATGTACTTTTCTTCCCCCTTTCCTCTTTTTTTTTTCTGCAGATTTCTGACTTTGGACTTGCAAAATGCAATGGCTTGTCCCATTCCCATGACATCAGCATGGATGGTTTGTGTGGCACGATTGCCTATCTTCCTCCAGAGCGCATCAAAGAGAAAAACAGGTGCTTTGACACCAAACATGATGTGTACAGGTCAGTTAACTATGAAAATACTTAAAAGCATTGTTAATAATACTGGCTATAAGATCTAATTAACCATGAAACCCCCAAATCTGGTTTGAGCCTCATCTTGCAAAGTGTCACATTTGCTTTGCTTCTTTGCAATGTCGTTATGGGGTAGAGGCCCTTTAAAAAACTGCAGCTGATCCTGAGTCTTGAAATTACTTATTAGCAACTGGCATGGGAGGCACTCTGCCCATTTTTAATTTCCCACCCAAAGGTACATCCTGACCTACTTTTTTGAGTATGTGACAAAATTCTTAGTGGATTTCATCACTAGGCCTTTGGCTCTTCTTTTATGGCAAAGTTATTAGGAAAAGGAAATCAGAGCTGTAGATTGAAAAGATATGTTTTAACCTAAATGGAATGGATTTCTTTAAATTTGTCTTGCAGAGTAGAAGGATTAAATTAAATGTGCTGTAATGCTCTGCTGCTCTCTCTTGATTTTGTCAGTGTTGATATGGAGTAGTTGGTAAATGCTACCAAGAACTTGGCAGCCTCCAGCAAATCTCTCTGTTTGCTGCCTCAGGTTCCTCTCTGCAAAAGCTAGACTTTGAAATCATGGTTCTTGGCTGCATCTTGCTGTGTGTTCTCAACTGAATTAGATGCAGAAGTGGAGGGACAAGGAAAATAACCTAGGAAAATAAATTATTACTCTGTGACTTTTTTTTGCTTTGTTAAAAAAAACCCCAAAAACAAACCCAAATTTTCTTTTTTTTTTTTTTCCTTTTTTTTTTATAGCTTTGCCATTGTGGTTTGGGGAGTTCTTACACAAAAGAAGCCTTTTGCAGGTATGTTACGTGTTGTCTTGGAATTTTTTTCCTTTTTCCCGTTGATGAGCATGCTTCTTACCCCACCAGCCCCAGATTCCTACACTGTCATATGGCAAACACTTTCTTAAGCTCTCAAATTCTGATCACAGTTATAAATCCTCCTTTGTCCTGCTTATGAAAACAGAACACATGGTGCTGCAGGGGCTCTTGTCTGCACCTTTTTGCTTCTGCTGGAGTTTGCTGCACAGCTCCACATTAGCGTGTGGCCAGCTCAGACTTCTGATATGTTGGCAAAGCCAGCTTGGCAGGCAACTATGCTGTTTTCAGAAGCAACTTCTCTGTAGAGAAGTTCTGTAGTTTATTTGTAGACTGTGGGCACAGATTCATTTTTTAGGAAAAAAAAAAAAAGGCTGTCTGTGAGAATAAGCCTTGTTCCACCCCAGAGTAAATGTACCATTCAACAGGCAGCTATTTATTCTTTATGACTTTTCCTGTGTCTATGACTAGTCTATGTATAGCAGACATGTTTCAACAAGTTCCAGCCTACGATTAATTTTTCTCCCAGTGAAAGATTCCGTTTAGCCCAATGGTTGATTCACAGTCGGGAGCCACATTACTGCACATCTTGATTTTTGTTCTTCCTTCACCTCCATGAAAAGTTCAGTTGTCTGGTCTAAATAAAACCTAAGGCTCAATTTTCTCACAGAAGATACAGAAATACAAAGAGAGGTAACAAAGAACTGTTTTGAGGGCTTTTCCCCCTGGTTCTGTGTCTTTTGCGGGTAGAAAAAACCCACAGCTACTCATGGACAGTTGTTTTTAACTGACACATGGGGAGCAGGTGTCACTGCATTGAAAAATGTATTCTGGGAGAAGACAATCAACTTTTCTTTCCCCATGGATAAGACATCTAAAAAAAAAGGCATGAAACCAAAATTTCAGCAGTTTTATTGCTCTTAGACAAAAGAGAAATTATTCGTTTTACTTGGAGATCTTAATTTATGTGCTTTTGCTTTACAGAGGAGAACAACATTTTGCATATTATGGTAAAAGTAGTTAAAGGCCACCGCCCAGAGCTACCTGCTGTTTCCAAATCCAGACCTCATTCATGTAATAACTTGATCAAACTGATGCAAAAATGTTGGCAAGATGATCCTGGTGAACGGCCAACATTTCAAGGTAAGATTTCCTTGTAACTTGGCTGCCCATTTATTCTTCTATGAGTCACATGATTGCTCAGGACTCTGCTAATCCTTGGGGGTAAATGCTGTGAACCTCTGTGACAGAATAAACAGAACACATTGTGTGGCAGAGGCAATGATACAGGCCACTTACTCATTTGTGGAGGAAGGAATTATCTGAGGGCTTGTCTGACCATGATGGTGTTATGTAAACAGGTCAGGAATAAGCCCTGTACTGAACCAGTTGATCCATTTATCCAGAAATTGTGTTCATTTCTGATTGTGTGTGTTGGGGCATAGGCCAAGCTGGAGTTGGGGTGCCTTTCACCATAAAAAAGCACCAAAGGCCCTGGCTCTTGAAATTTGTCCTTGTATGTTGAGAAACTCAATTATTTTCTTGTAACGAAACAATTTCTACAGTTGTTTTTCTGCCAAAAAGGGCAATTCTGGTGAAAGGCTCAAACTTGTCCAAAGCACTTGTGAGGAATTCAAATGTGCAGAGGGATGAGCAAGTGCTTTCACTAGGTGGCTTAATTTAGCATTAATGGGAGAGATTTGTCTCTTCTCTCTCCTCATGCTCAAACAAGGAATGGGGACTGAAGGGAAGAGGGATCTCATTTTTTAATAAACATATGTCCAAGTCTGCCAGCAGTACATTGATTCTTATTTCACAGTCCTGCAGTGTAGCCACCATGCAACACCAGTCTGGTCTGAACGTAAAATTACTTTTTTTGGCAGTCCACTGCACGTTTTCCTCAGCTGCACGCTTGTGCCCACTAATGAGGAGTTAGCCACAGTCAGAATTGGAGTCTTTCTCCCACAGTATCTTAAATCTGTTAAGTTCTATTGCTAAAAAAGGGCAGCAGGGGATCTCAGAAAATCTCCCGTCAGAAAGCTCCTAAAACTTCCTCTTTCTTTCATCAAAGAAATCACTTCAGAAACAGAGGCCCTTTGTGAAAAACCAGAAGATGAAACAAAAGAGATGATAACTCAGGACCTGGACGCCAAGAATTCCCTGGAGCAGCAGCCTGAGGTATTTTCTATTTCATTCCTTGTTCAAACATGCTGGGTTTTGTGAGGAACAGTTTCCTCTGTGACCTGTAATGTCCTGAGCAACCTTCTCTTTGCTGCTTTTGAGCACCACCTCACCTGATAGAAGTGGGTCTTGGTGAAGGACTGGAATGCAAAAGTGATGGCAGATGCATAGAACAGCTCAGGAAAACCTCAGGGCAGGACCAAATGAAAGTGAATCTTATTCTGTTGAGGGAAAGCAGGACAGTTAGGAAATAAAGGCTGGAATGATATGGGTGTGACTGATTTTAAAAACCACTGTAGACAGAAGGAACCACATGGCTTTAGTGGCTGTGTGATTACTGATGGAAACTGCCCTCCTGCTTCTGAAAAGCTTGTGACCTTATTCATAGGTTTCACTTAATACAAATAGTGCTTAAAGGCTACCTGCAAACTGACAAATTTGTGTTCCCTCTGTAGGGCTCACTTTTTATTGCTGACCTTTCTAAAATACTTGTGTGCTTCTATTGAAGGGGATCTGTGCACTATCCCAGAAGAAACAGGAGCCTGGTCTACCATCAGTTAAGGATTACAGTCTCTCAGAGTTGTTGTCCCAGTTGGATTCAGGGATCTCACAGACTATGGAAGGCCCTGAGGATCTCAGCCGCAGCTCCTCCGAGTCCAAACTTGCCTCCAGTGACAAGCGGCTTTCAGGAGTTTCATCTGTAGATTCAGCTTTTTCATCCAGAGGCTCCCTTTCCCTTTCCTTTGAAAGGGAGAGTTCAGGTAATGGTCAAGTTTTTCTTTGTACTTGTTTGGACTGGGGCATGGGAGTCAATGGGTTGGAGAGTAGTGATGTAAAGAATAACATTCTGGAAATTACTGTTTAGCCTGGCTTTCTCTTGCTGTCAGGACTACAAATTTGTTTACTGGAGGTAATGACCTAAAAGAAAAAAATAAAAAAATTAATGTGGTTCCCAAGCATGATCTAATGAGAAATAATAAATCTCATTTACTTTTCTGAAGGAGTGACCTGAGCTCCCATCAAAGATAATTACAGAATCAGTCATGTAGAGTTTGGTTGGAAGGGAGGTCACCTAGGCCAGCATCCCGCTTGAAGCAGGATTAGAGCCAATGCCCAGTCAGGTCAGCTGAGTTTGTGGCTTTTGTAGTTATACTCGGCCCAAGTCTGAGCACCTCTGTTTTTTTCAGAAGACTCAGCTCCTGTGAACAGTGTAATAAAGACTGCTCACTTTTCAGTTCAGTGCTGCAAAACTTAGACATTTATTTTCCACTTAGGTAAACAATGACTAGTGCAGGGTCATCCAGTTCAACCTCCCTGCAATGAGCAGAGATGTCTTTCAACTAAATCAAGTTGAGTGTTTCCAGGGTTGGGGCATCTACCATTTTTCTGGGCAACCTGCTGTTCCAGTGTTTTGCCACACTCATTGTAAAAACTTTCTTCCTTATATCCATTTAGATATTGGTACTACAGACATACAGAAGAGGAAGCTAACGGAGGCAATTTTATCTGGAGATACCAGCAAGCTGATGAAGATCCTCCAGCCTCAAGATGTTGATATTGTTTTAGATGGGAACTCCAGTCTTTTGCACTTGGCTGTTGAAGCTGGTCAAGAAGAATGTGTCAAATGGCTCCTCCTGTACAACGCTAACCCCAACCTCACCAACAAGAAAGGATCTACCCCTCTTCACATAGCCATTGAGAAGAAATTTAAAAGCATTGTGGAGTTGATTATGGCTAGGAAAATCAACGTTAATGCCAAAGATGAGGATCAGTGGACTGCCCTTCACTTTGCTGCCCAAAACGGGGATGATTTCAGCACCAAAATGCTGCTTGACAAGAATGCATCCCTAAATGAGGTTGACTTTGAAGGCAGAGCCCCTATCCACATAGCCTGTCAGTACGGCCAGGAGAACATTGTGCGGATCCTGCTGAGAAGAGGCGTCAACGTGAACATCAAGGGGAAGGATGGCTGGGTGCCACTGCACTATGCTGCCTGGCAAGGCCACCTGCCCATTGTCAAGCTCCTGGCCAAGCAGAGGGGAGCAGATGTGAATGTGCAGACCGTGGACGGAAGGACCTCGCTGCACTTGGCTGCCCAACGAGGACACTACCGTGTTGCTCGCCTTCTCATAGACCTGGAGTCGGATGTCAACGTCCAGAACGTGCTCTGGCAGACTGCTCTGCACATAGCTGCTGAAACTGGCCACACGAGCACCTCCAGGCTGCTCCTCAAGCACGGTGCAGACATCGATGCAGCAACAGCAGAAGGATACACGGCTCTGCACTTGGCATCACGCAGCGGCCACTTAGCCACAACAAAGCTGCTGATGGATGAAAGGGCCAGTGTTCTAGCCAGGGGCCTGTTAAATAGGACAGCATTACATCTTGCTGCAGAAAACGGGCACTCTGAAGTAGTAGAAGAACTTGTCAGTGCAGAAAACATCAACATTTCTGACAGCGAGGGGTTCACAGCTCTTCATCTGGCTGCACGAGGAGGGCACACAAAAACAGTAGAGGTTCTCTTGAAGCACGGGGCACACACTGACATGCCAAGACCCAAGTTTCAGACCCTGCTACCCCTTGCTCAGCAGAGCAGCAATAGCTCAAGTACTGTGTTGTTGAGTGACACTTAAGCCAAAGGTACTAAACATGCTCCCTTTGTACCTGATGCGGGAAGGCTGTGTGAGGAGCTTGGCTCCTCAGGGCCTTCTCCAGTGACCTTCTCATCAGCAGCGTCAGTGATGGACTGAGGTGCAACCAGCAGAAGTTGCCTGTGTTTGATGAGACTGCGCATGGACTAAGACCAAATGCAAGACCAAGAGCTGGAGTCTGTCACACCGTGGTCTGTATCATTCATTCTGTGTGTGCCTGTCCCATCTGGATCTGGACATTCCGCTCCCAAGAATGTTGTGAGAGAAGGATGCAACTGGAGGGTTCTCCCTTGCTTTTTTTTTTTTTTTTTAATGTGCCAAAGTAATTTAAGAACTAACATTATGCTTTTTTATTTTCCTCAAAACAAACGTCTAGATTACTGGTTTATTGCAGTGATCTATATTTTGGGCTGAAAGCCACCAGTGTAGCGGAACAAACACAACACTAATCTGCTTGAAATTAATGCAAAAGATGAGGACAGGGCTATTTAAGATACAGTTAATCATATTTCTGGTACTTTTTTTGATGGAGACATTGATTATAGATTTCCATGTACTCAAAATTTATGAGGCAGACTTAATAACAAGGCAGCATTCCAAAAATAATAAGCCAAAATAAAAGCTTAACACTGGTGTCTTCTTATACAGTGCCACTTTGTATGTATTGTAAGATCAGTAAGCTGAACTAAGTGCTTAGGGGTTTGTCTTAAATGAACAAGTCAAAAGGTGAAATTCATACTGGACTGGAACTTGATGGTATATTTTACACACCATTGTACCAATTTGCAAAACAGTGTTTGGAGGTGCTGATGACTAGACTGATATACTGTGTATATAGGATTTCTACCTGTTGTATGCTTTTTTTTCTACTGAAGAAAATAGATTGCTTAGAGTGGGTATGTTTTAATACACCTTTTAATTTCACTCTTTTCAAAGTACAAATGTGATCTGTTTGTTATTAATAAAAGATTGTGTTCTATATCTGTCTGTATTTTGGAGTTGTTAAAGCAACCGAAAACCCATTGTCCAGCAGCAGCACACAACTGTCATGTGTTTAATGGCAGTCCCAGCAAGCTCCTGAAGATGCTGACAGTGAAACTTCTCATTAAACAAAACCCTCTGTAATTTTCCCACTGCTTCCTTCAACTTCTTTTAAGACCAATAAGGTGATCCACACTTCATTAAGCTGTGCTTCATCAGTCTCTCCTTATAGCAAATCCAACCACAGACCACTTGGCCTAACATTCACCATTCCTTTCTATTTCCAAGGCCCCTGAACAGCGAGATTTGAGATGTTTTAATTCCAGTATGTGCCTGAACTACAAAAGAACTGGAAGACTAGGGAACAGCAGTCTTGCACTTCCTAATAAAGGTGGTTCACACCAGCAAGGCAAGGGGAAAGTACACTTATAAAAAGCTTTTAAAACAGCTCAAAGACTGCTTTGCCAGTACATTCCTTCAGTGCCTAATAATAACAGCACATTAGCTTCTAATTAAACATAAGGCCACACAGATGAGTCTTTATTTCCATGATGTCTTTCACAACAAGAGGCATCAGCTATGCATTACGTAGAAGGCAACACAGCTGGCACTGGACAGAAAAACAATGAAAGGATTGAAATGACAGGCTGCCACTATTGGAGTGGGTGAGCCAGCCCTCCTCAGGGGCAGAAGGCACAAACAGGGATGCTAAATTAACAATAATGCAGCAATTGGGAATTACTGTTTTGTAAAGTTCTCCTATGGCTAACTTTTCTGGTCATATGTGCATCCTCTGACTTAGCTGAAGTCCCAACTGGGCTGTCGACCTAAAGCTTACAGGCATGTCATTTTCTCTTTGCAGTCTCAGGTGTATTCTTTAAAAAAACCCACAGGCTGTGGAGGTGGGTTTGAGAGGTGCTGTGATGACACTGAGGGCTCTGTGGAGTTGAGCCTTACTCCATGTCCCCTTTGCTGCCTTACTGCTCCCTTGGAGCAAACAGGGCTGAAAGATGAACATCAGCACCCCTTGCTTACCCCTCCAAAATCAGGCAGAGGTTGCTTGCAGGGTTTCTGTGTAGTCTGTGCTCACCTGCTTCCTTGGGGCTTATGACCACGGCCCCAGGTGGCTATTTCAGCCCAAGGAGAAATGAATGTCAAGAAATACCATACAATGAAATGGCATTAGTGACCATAAGCTTCACCTTTTCATCTCTAGACATGACTTTTCAGCCTGGCTTCTGCCTGCACGCCTGTAGTAGCGTAGTTTGGGTCTCTGCCAGCACCCACTGGTGCCAGCTCCCCATGCAGAAGACGCACACCATCCCCATTCCTCACTCCTCCATCCCAGCCTCCGCCTTCGGGGCATAGCACAGCCCCTGGTGCCTTACCTGTCTTTGCAACAGTTTGTTCCCAGCCCAGGCAGCTTTATTTACCTGCTGCTTAGCACGAGGTGCTCAGCACCGTGTTTCTACAGGCCTCCAGAGGACTCAACAAGCCTGCGGTTCAAACACGCTGCTCGGCCAAGGGGAGAGAATTGCTTGGTGACTGCAAAGAGCCCCGGAGGCAAACCTCATCTCTTTCATTCCTGCCTCATCTCTTGCACCACACCTCTGCTCAACAGAGTTGCAAGCAAAACAAGGCATGTCGGAGCTGCTCTCGCAAGTTCTCCCTTAGCAGAGTGCTCTGGAAGTGGGGGAGATCGCCTCTCCTCCATGCTCCTATAAAACCTTAGCTGGGTGGCAAAAGGTGTAGACTGGATCATGGGTGTCCCCAAAAATCCCAGGCAAACCCTTTGGGTGCCACCATGCTCACGGGGTGCAAACCTGCGTTACCTCCATGGCCGCACATGGGCTCCACGGCAGTTCGGATCCTGTTGTCCCTGTGCCTTAGGAAGTGGGTGTCCAGCCTTTCCTCTTCCTTTACTTTCATCAACCAGTGTTGATTTTCCTGTGGTTCTTGAAGAAGACCCACACAAGCAAGGAAGACAGAGCAGTAGGCTTCTGTACACAAGTCCTGGGGCCAGGGGTTTGAGGGAAGATGTCAGCCATGCTTAGCCTGCTTTGTTCTTTGGCCAAATCCACCTACACATGCACCAGGTCTCTGCAAGAAGCCTTGGACCACTTTGGCAACACCAGTTTGTTACTGTGGAGGGATGGATCGCACACTGCTTCCCCTCTCCCTGCTTCTGGGACGTGCTTTAATCCAGGGCTGTGGCAAAATGCTGAACTCAGATGCTCCTGTAAAAATCACAGACTCATTTAGGTTGAAAAACCCTCCCAAGATCATTGAGCCCAGCCATTAACCCAGCATACCGCCAGGTCCACCACTATTGCTGACCCGAGCCAGGGAGAGACTCACACCCCAAAGCGAGCGCTGATTAAGCAGGGCAGGGTAACAGCACAGGAAGAAGCCCTTTCACAGGGGAGGAGGCCCAGGCAGATCCCAACATGTTGGGCTCCTTCGGTCGCTCAGCGCCTGAGCGTCAGGGGCTGCTGGCACAGAGTTGTGATGGAGAGAGGGGTGGGGAGGCTCTGCCCCTGGGGAGGAGGCTGGCACGACACCCAGCTGGGCTGGGAAACCCTTGCTGCTGCACCAGGGAAGTCCTGAACTTATAGGAAACTACTCAGCAGGCACTTGAGGAAAAAAGGAGTTTAAAATCACTGCTGTCACCACCTTATTTACCTGGTGTTTCTGAAATGCTGTGGGAGAGATTTTCAGGCTTTGCTCTGCAGTGATGTAGAGCAAAGACCATTTAAAAGCTAATAAAGAGCAACTTGTGGTCTACACAGAAACACCTTGTCTAAGAGACTCAAGTAGAAACATGCAGAAGCATAAGACATATACTACTGCACGTGGACACCCATGATCCAGTCTACACCTTTTGCCATCCAGCTAAGGTTTTATAGAAGCATGGAGGAGAGGCGATCTCCCCCACTTCCAGATGGAAGATGGAGATGCTCTGCACTCTCCCCTGGAAGAGCAGGCAGGAGCCCATTTGCTCTGCCCCAGAGGCAGAGAGTAACCCTTGACCGTGACAGGAATAAGGGCCATGGGCCAACTCAGAACACGCACAAAGAGAGAAATTTGCTTGATGAGTGCTTCCCCCCCACCCCAGTCTTCTTTACCTGATCAGATCAGAGGAAATAAGCTCTGGCAGAGCCAGTTATTACATGAGTTCATGCCCTGACCCTGCCTCAACAGGGACTGGGTCCAATACATTTCCCTTTTATCTATTTAAAATAGGATTGCTTTTCCTAGTCCACTAACAGGCAAAACATGCCAAGTCCTGTGCTGCATTACTGATGTCTGCCATGTGTTTTAAAACCCCCAGTGAGTCTGGCTTTGTCCCAGCATCACTTTGCTGTTTGAAAAGATGCTTAGCTAGGGGCATCATAGGAGGTTAAACAGGCCACATTTATGACTGACATTGGGAACTTCTATCACAGTTGCTATATCCAAAAACACACGTGCAGTGGGGTTTAGGCATTTGCAAAATCAAAGTCTACAATTTTTTCTGTGGTGAACACAAAGCCTGACTCCCTCTGCCAGTCTCAGCAGCCCACAAAAATCTCCAACATCTTCCTTTAAATGAAAAAAAAAAATATTTTAAATCTAATCAGTGAACTAGCCCATCCCATCTTGAAGAAGATGCTAGATGTCCTAAGATTAACTTAGCCTGACCACCAACTTTCTAAAGCATAAAGGCCTTTATTCACAAGTATCTTCCCATTTGGTCCCAATTCCTGAGCACAGCAGCATCCCTCTACCCGGTGCAGTTGAGGTACAACTTGCATAGTACCACCAACACGGGTTGGAAGTATCAGGCTTTCTCTCTGTGTTGAAGCTCCTTGTTTTTCCACACAAGGATATGTGAGCCTACACTCTAACAAAAGTCCCTTGCAGGGAATAGGAGGGGAAAAAAGAGGATGAGGAGGAAGCTGCACTGCATGGCAGCTGGTATAGTGATAATCATGGCCTGGGGGAACAGAGCAGCAAAGGGCCACTGACCAGTGATAAACAGCCAGAGCTTTCTATCTCCACTTAATTTAAATACAGATTTGGATGGTGGTTTATTAAGGAAAGGCAGTGTTGCTCCCTTACTCACCAAGTCAAACCATTCTCAGGCCCTTCCCTGTTTGCCCCTCACCCTTTAGGCTCCTGACACATTTCTCAGTCAACTAATTCCCAGAGAAGTTTGTTTTAGTGCAGCAAACCAGGTCAGTCAGTGCAGATGCCCACAAGCTCTCTGGCCACAGCTACAGCCAGCACCTCCCTCCCTTTCACCAGGGCAGTGTTTTCTCTGATGAAAAGGTCCCAGCTCTTGGATGTTTCCAAAGTAAAAACCTTTGCAGAGTTGGAAACTGAGGGGGGCTCACTTCCTGTACTTGTCTCTGCCAGCTTTGAGGAAGGGGAGGTGTGCAGAAATGCTCCTGGCATCTCCATGATGGTGCCAAGGACACAGCTCCAGACATGCTTTCAGCACAGCACCCTCTCTCCTTCCTTCCCAAAGGCCTGCCAGGGCTAGGCAGCTCTGCAGCAGCCCTGTGCCCTGGATGGCAGCTGGCAGGGCATGTGCTGGCACGCACAGGTGGCTCCGGCACTGCCGCTGCCTTTCCATCACGGGAAGCTCCTGCCCAGACAGGGCTGGCTGAGGTTTGCCAACCAGCTTTTTTGGCAGGGAGGCAGCGTGGCAGATGCCACTGGACTTTATCCGCTCCTTACTCCCCATTAGCAACCAAAACAGGTGCCTGAGCCAGGGTGAAGCCCGGCAGTGAAGGCAGTGGTAATTAGCTGTGCTGGCAGAGCACCCAGCAGAGAAAAATGTCTGGGGAGTCATCGTGGATCATAAGCAGCCTGTGCCACTGGGGAAACTGAGGCGTCCCTGATCCTCCCTCTGGAGCTTCCCTCTCTTCTCAATTAGTTTTAACCTTCCTGGAGGAGTTAAAAATTAAAAATAAACTAAAAGGCCAACAAATGCAGAGGAATACACTGGCTTTTTCCTGCTGGCAGAGGCATGTGCTTGGGGGGGGTTCCCTTTTTCCCCCCACTGGGGTGCAAGCTGGCTGCTGAAAGGAGGAGGTGACTCAGGGCTGTCTTGGGGTCAGGCAGAGTGTGCAGTTCTCTGACGGCAGCAGAGCTGGCCAAACTCACCTTGGAAAGGGACTGTTCTGCTCCATAATATTTTGGTGACAGTGGGGCTGTGGCAGCCCCCTGACAGTCTCTCTACTGTGAAGCAGGGCAAGAAAAGGTGCTCCATGGGAGGCTGTCATTCCCTTAACAGCAACACCCTTCCAAGGGAATTTATGCATCTGACTCCCTTAGAACCAGAGAGATGCCTACCTAAGGGACTTGGCCAGCATTGGGCTCGATGCCTTCAGGCATCTGGAACCACTCCTTCAGATGCCACCTCCTCCATTCCCTTCTCTCCTGCACTGCAGCACCCTGCTGCCTCTCTCCAGCCCAGTGCATGCTCTGAAGCATCCAGGAAAAGGCCTAAAATCTCTAAACTTGTGCTCTGGCATGTGCCACTAGGGCGACTGATTTGTCCCCTCTGTGAGCTTGTGGACATCAGGCAGTGGGGTTTTCCAGAGAAGGAAGAACCATGGATCAACCCTCCGTGCTGTGTCCCTGCTGCTGTTTGTGAACAATTACCAGGAACATGGGACAGGGTGAGGCTGGGTGAGGTAGGAGACCAGAGGCAATAAGGACAGGATCTCAGGCTGTACCAGCTTTTCAATGTGGCTCTATCTTCACTGCCATCACAGAGGTGGCTGGGTGCCCCTGCATGTGCTCCTACCTACACAGGCACACGCAAGTTCACAGGCACACACGTGTCCATTCTCTGCCACACACGTGGGCACTTACCTGCACACGTGCATTCACAAATGCTATGTTTATTTTTTATTTTTGTGGTGAAAAATAGCCTCTTTCCAAGGCAGGGAGATCTCAGGTCACTACATCCACCAAACTCTTCCTGCCCCAAAGCACTCACAGACAGGGCCACCACTCTTTGCTTTCAGAAACAAACTCAAAAACAAGAAAGGAGATGGCAGGAGTGCACCACTGCTCGTGCAGTGCTTTGCTGACCTGATCCCACTGACTGCTCAGTACCACACCGAACTCTGCAGCTCTCCCCTGAAGCTACTCCATCCCAGCTCCCTGTAGTTTATCAGAGCATCCAGATTGCTAAAACCTGCCTCAGGGTGTGTCCCTCGAGGCTGCCAAAGGTTCCAGTTAGACACATCACAGCACTGCCACAACCAGGTAATCCACTCCCATGGGATGCTGCCTTCTGTCAGAAGTCAAATCCCAGCTGCAAAAGTAAGAGGAAGAAACATCCACTTGCTCAGCCACAAACAATGGTATGTGGTTGTTTTCAACCTAGTAAACACAATCTGGATCAGTCCAACATTTTCCAAATTCAGTGTTTTGCCTCAATTTCCCATGCCAAAAGCCCAAAGAAGAATCAAAACAATCCTGCTTCAAGCAGTTAGGAAATACAAAAATGTTCATAGAGAAAATGCCTTTCACAGCCCAGTAACTTATCACAGTATTCACATTACTTGCAATAAATATTTACATGTTTCAAGGATCCCACATTGTCCTTAACAGTTACCATTTCTTTAATATTTATATATTCACACCTATTTATATATATATGTGTGTGAGTGTGTGTATATATATATATATATATATATATATATATGCGAAAACACTTGAAAGCATTTATTTGATCAGTCTAAAGACATGGTGCCTTTGGAATCTTCTTCTACCTCCTGTTGTGGCAATGTCATCTCTCTCTTCTCTCCAGCAGTCACATGAGACATGGGATATAAACTCTTACTGACTTCTCTATGATGCTCCTTGTTGTCAACAGCTCAAATCCCATCCCATCCTAACCACTCAAATCCAAACCCACCTGCAAGGACTTGGGTCCAAAATGGTACATGAGGCTGTTGCTCCTGCATCACCAAAAACTGAAGGAGCTGCAAGTAACTTATTTTTGACCTTATATCTTTGCAGTGGTTTATTTATGCCAGGCTGGAAGGAGCTCTGAGCAACCTGGTCTAGTGGAATGTGTCTCTACCTATGGCAAGGAGTTGGAATTAGATGTCCCCTTCCAACTCAAACCATCCTATGATTCCTCCCCTTTACCCCCAGCTGCCTTGTTCATACTTTTAGTAACTGTTGTTCCACAAAAGCACAGACTTTGGCCCACAGAGAAGGTATTTACCAAGTATTTCTTACATCCATTGCAGACATATGCAAGCACACACAGAGAAAGAGGTAAGTAGAAGTGTTAGATTATTTTTAACCAAGCCTCTTCCTGCCCTTCTGCTGTTTTCTTAAACTGTTTGTTTTCCCATGTTTGCCCTTGGCCCTAAATATGTTCCAGATTAACAAAATTCACTGGAGACCAAGATGCAAAGTGCAAAAGCTTCCAGCCAAGCAGATCATGGACCTCAGCAAAGCCAAGATTATATCTTTCAGTTAGAATGTCCCCTTGGCCCTTCCTGATGCCTGGTGGGTGCCAGGGGCTCCAAGCCAAGCCCTGGCCACTCCTCGCTGACCATGAGGATGTGCCAGAGGACTATGGCTTCCTCAAAGGTTTCCTGAGAGGTTTCGACTATCTTCATTGATCAGATATCAAAGCTCCTGTGCCAGCAGTGAGTGATGTGAGCAGATCCAGCCAGGAAGGTGATGAGCTCCAGGGCAAGGCGTTGGGCTGCCTGGAGGGAGAGTGATCCTCAGCACTTCAGCTCCCCAGAAAGTTTAATTTCTGGAGAGGCACAGGCCAGCTCTTAAGAGATGCTGGTGCTTGGGGGCCATCTCTGCTGCTCCCCACAAGAGAATGGAGGTTGTTGAGCCAGAAGGGGAAAGTCATTGCTGCTGCTGGAGAAACCTGCCAGAAGTCTAGAGCTGGTTTTTGAGTTTGGCTCCCCCTCTGAGCTTTTAACTCCCTAATGACCTTCCTGAACAACCAATCCAATCCTCCTCCTATTTTGCCCAAAAGGAATTTGGCTGACATCAGTAAAGTTAAGATGTCAGTACAAACACGTCTGTTGCCAGTGGAGTTTGGCTGCAGATCTGAGCTGTGACATGATTAATATGTAATGAAGATATAAATATTATATTGTGATGTACATAAGATCACCAGGTTTCCACCAAATATGCAATTGCTGAGGAGCCAAGAAATAATCCTTTAACATGGATTAAATTTATTGTTATTTGACATCCCATCCTTCATTCAAGCCATTAAAAACCTGGGACAGGAAGCTATCCTTGTTCCTCACCATAAATGCTCACATCTGACTGAGATATTTTTCTAACATACATACAAATAAGAAATTATGAGGCTCTTTAAGGAACGGCTGGTCCCAGCTAGTGCCTACTTTGTCCCTAGGTTATACTAAATGCTGACCCCTCATCTGAAAAAGGTCTTTGAGCTGCAAATATATCTGTCCTTTCTTCCTTAGACTCAGTCTTTGCTGCAAATTTTAACCAGCAGGCCTTAAAGGCAGCTCCCAGATGGCTGCATTTGGTGTCTCTGAAAGCAGCAGTTGCCAGGGGTGCTGTCCTGGCTGTACCTCCCAGGCACTTAGATGTGCCCACAGTCACCACACATGCCAAGCACTCAGCCTACCCTTCTCTTCCTTAGATGTGCCAGCTCCCACTGGAAGGCTCCTCAAGCCTCTTTTCATCTTTTGCTCCTTTTCTAGGTCCTGCCCTTTGAGTCGTGGTGAATTAATATATCTAGAGCTGAAAGGTGAATCCTAAGTGACTCACAGGGCAGGGGGGTTGGGAGAGAAATGAACACAAGGGACAGGCCATGTGTTTCAGACCCCCTCCAGTGCAGATTTTCTCTCCCCTCTTTATCCTGCAGGGCTGCACTGTAATCTGCACGTGTTTGAGGCAGCAGGTGTCTGCTTCCCTGAAGGAGCTGTTCCAGTGTTTTCTGGGAGTACAGCTGCCAACATCCCCTGTTACTCAGCCTACAATGTCATCCAGCTCAATTACTACCCTCTCTCCCTCATCTATGATGGAGGTCCCTGGAGATCCTTCCTTCCCTTCCTCTTACCTTAGCTGGGCCAAGTTATTAAAGATCTCTCCCTACCAGCAGCAAAATGAGGTAAGAATTCAATTCAAACTTAGGAATTCAATGAAATGAAAGCCAACTCCTGAAGCAGAAGTGTGGAGGAAGAGGAAGAACATCAAAAAAAAAAGAGCTGGAAACGAAAAGCACATTGTGGAGTTATGCAGCATCCTTGTAACAAAATCAGTTATATAACTATGTCTGAAAGCACCTATTTGCATTATTCATGGGGTATTAATTACACAGCTCTTCATTTTTCTTTTTGAGTCTTTGCCACTACAGCTCAACACCTGCAGCAGGTAACCGAGTAGTTTTCTGCTCCTGCCTAATTATGACAATTACTTTCTTATCCTCCTCTTTTATTTCCCTTTACTCACTTTGTTTCAGCCAGCCATTACAGCTTTCATGTTCTTGTACCAAAGTTGTTCCCTGCAGACCCCACCCAAGACAGCACCATGATATCACTTGGTTTCAGGCAACAGCTGAAATCAGTTCTCCACCAGGTGTTTTTCTGATAGCTCCCAACAAAAAAGAGTTTGTGGCTTTGCTTTGCTTTTTTTCTGACTGGCACATCTCTCCATGGTCTCCTCTCACCATCCTTTCCTATTTAGCACGTGCTGGATGAACAGGAATGCATGGTCTCAAAGGCTTTTCCAGAAGTGACAGGAATCCCAAGGAAGGGCTCAGCCTGCTGTGTAAGCACAGCATTCCAGCTCCTCAGAGTTGAGCCTGGGAAGAAGGAAGGGGTGGGGGTATTTTTAAGGTTTGGTGTTATTTGCTCGTTATACTGCAAACACAGCCCAAAGATGGAGGACAAGGCAGGGTGCCAGGAGGGACTGTCAGCATGTCCTTTGGGCTAATCTGCTAAGGCCAGAGTCAAACCACAGGATCAAAAGAAATAACCTGGGGAGCATTGCCTAGAGGGTGAATGCAGGCCACTGGTTGTCATACGAACAAGTAACTTCCAGCCTTCACAGTAACACTCAACCATTTCCATTTGTCCAAACAAAGGTATTCCATCCAGCATTCCTGGCATCAGCCTCACAATCAGTTATTAGTCAAGCTTGCCATTCACTTCTCTTCACAATGAGGATGACTTCTGCTTTTCTGAGACCTGATACCTGTTCTTCGCCTTGTCTTAAGCCTAGGCCACAACCCCACCTATTTTTACACTGCAGTTTCCTGTACACAAGGTGCAAAATAAAATACCTGTTCAATGAATTGAATCTGGCCCAGAATAGTCAACACTGGACCACACCAGTAGGCACTGGCTCATTTTAGCCTTACAGAAAAATATCGTATTCCACTTCTAAGCAAATCAAAGCCATTTTACCTCCACATGATGCAACCCTTATTTTAGTCAGACAGGCCCTGCAGATGCTTATGTTATATCAAACTCTTTGACTTTTGCTGTCAGCACTCTAGTCCAGTGATGTTGAGCTGAACCCAAATGAATCATGACCCTCTTGCCCCAGGTGATGCTAACTGTTTGGTTTTACAGGATTACCCCGACCAAATATAAATTACAGCCCTATGTGAGCCATCTTGAGCACTAATGATAGAGTGGCATCCTTGCTTACAGACCCTAAATTGGTACAAAATTAATAAGGACTCTTCATTCACAGGGTAACCATCCTACTTTTGCATGTGTAGCAGGACACAGCAGAACAGGACACAAAGCTCAAGAGATCATCAGTCTACGGTAAAGCAACCCCTAACCATCATGCCTTCTGCCATGCTTTTTTCCAAACACACCTGAACAAATCAAAGATCAGTGTTTTCCCTCAGGATGCCACCCTCACTTTTGCTAGTTGAGCCTTGCAGGCACGTGATTGTACTGATTCATGCAGGTCTTTAGACCCCTGCCTTTCCACGTGGTCCTTCAGACACAGGAGCCTCAGAACCCCCACCCACGTGGCACCAGTGCTAATCAAAGCCCAAAGGCAGTGTAAATGCCCTAGAAAGCTTAGGGCAGGGCCAGAGCTTCATTCAACAGGAGCTGAGGAGTTTCCTGTTTTACCAGGAGGTAAATCCAAGGGCCCAGGATGAGAGCTGGCATGGCATCCTCAAGGGATTAATTGTTTTTCATAAGGATGAACTCCTAGAGGTCTTGTGCTAAGATGAGGGCCATGATTTGGAACAGCAGGGCTTGTGGAGCCCAAGTGACTGGCAAAGATCATAAGCAAGAGATGGGCTGGCATTAAAATAAGCAAATGACTTTTGGACTATTTTGGGACGAGGCAGGGACTCCTACATTTGTGTCTACGGGCACACAGTTAACGCTTGGGTTGGAAGAGCCTGTTTTCCTGCTGTAATTGGCCCAGTGGGAAGGCAGGATGGGAGCTGGTGTTGCACTGTCAGGGTTTTTTAACCCTTCTCACCATCTCAGTGAGCACTGTCTGGCCAAACTCACCATCAGCTCCACCCGTGGTGCCTTCCCAAGTTCAGCAGCAGAGCTCCTTTTCTACAGCACGCTGATTATCCTGCCCAGTGCTACCAAACCTTGGCAGCTCCAGCATCTGCTGTATCCTAATCACCCTTTGGCAAAGAGCAGCCTCTCACCACAGCTGCCAGCAGCCCTCTATTGCATATCAAACAGGGAGGACTGGGCAGGATTAGGGATCAAAACAACGCATGGAAGACCTCAGTCTGCTTCTGAATCATTCTACGCTTGGAGGGTAGGATTAGAGACGGTGCCACTGGGAGCCAATAGCTCCTGCTTTTTTGCTGGGGCAGGGAGAGTTTGTTGGGATGCTACTCCATGGCACAGTAGGTTTTAAATACAGGGTTGGCACTTTATCCTAAAGTCTACGCCAAGCGATAAATCCTGCGGATTTGCATAAACACTGGTGTCAGTCTGGGTGGCTTCTGTGTAACTGTGGGGCATGTGTGGATCTCCTGGATATACAATAGCGGGAGCAAATAGCTTAATAGGTCTGTTGTGAGTAAAGCCTGCTTCAAAGGCTGCAGCTGAAGTCTTGATTAAGAAAACCAAGGGGTGAAGAGCTAAGCTGACTTACATATTTTGCAACACCTCCCCAGGTAGAACCAGGGCTGCTGGTAATAACAGCAAGCGTCTCCTGGTTTGTCTTGAGGCACAAATTGTTCTCCAGACAAACACAGGCAAGCCTAGAACTGGGCTTAATATTAGAGAAGGACACAACTGAAGAAGATCTCTTTATTGTTGTTTTCTCTTTAGCTTAGAGCATTATGGTGGCTGCTGCCCTGGCAGGAGATTACTGAAATACTCAGCACTCAGTGCCTAGCTGGTGCCTTGGGTTGATCAGGGAACTTCAGTCAGTGCTCAGATAGGGGCACCTTTCTCAGGCCCAGGAAGTCCATGGGGATAAATTCAGACTAATGCCAGAGCCACATGCTTTCACCAGCATCACCTTTGTTTCTCAGTCCTAGCACATAGAGCCACCCAAGCACATGCTCCTCTGCTCCCATGGCACCAGCCATCAAGGTGTTTTGGTTCCTTGCTCCTGCTCCCTTTTTCCCCATGCTGTTCTGCAGCACAGATGTGTCCCAACACCAACTAGACAAGCTATATCTGACACAGGGAACATACAGAAATCATCATTGGGAGCTATAACTTCCAGAGTGCACATACTGTATCCTCTCAAACTCCTTCTCCCAATAGCAGATATGGGTTTAGATGAGCTCTGAATTTTTCCACTTAGTTTTATTTTTCCAATTAATTAATTTAATATGTGTATTTTTTTAAAAAAAAAGTTACTGATTGAAGCTTTGTCTTTTTAAGGTCATTGTTTTCTATTAGATTTGGAGAACCACTGTTGACTCTAAATAATTGCCTTTCTGCTTCAGGTTGGAATTACTGGAAATGCTATTGAACATGAAACAATATGAACTACAGTTTATAAAATTTACATTTTATTGCAATAATCTTTCAAATGAGAGGTACCTCTGCCTCATTTACGTACCCCTGTCCACCTTCATGTGCAAATGTAGTGCTCATGAATCTTAAGATATTGGAAATGCTCACTGGAATGAGAACAGGCTCTTTTTACTGGCCACAAACATACTATGACAGCACTAACATTTTTTCCACCCTGCTCATTTTTTTTGATCCTTGCTTCTTATTTAATAATAAACCAGGCTGTGAACAGACTGACTCATCTCTTGTTTTCTCAAAATAGTGAGAAGTTCTATTTATTTTTTTTTAATCAGTAACTACCTGAGAGAAAGGAATGCCTCATAAGATAAAGGCATTTAATTAGTTTGTTTGCTGTTAAGAAAAATATGTAGGTGGATGTGGGAGAAATGCCAAGCCAAAGTGGTCTGGCTTTGCTGACAGTTCAGCAAAAGAAAAAAAGATTAGACGTCATGGAAAAAATTACTCCCTGAACAGGAAAATCTGGACACGGCACATATTTCTGTTCATGATCCAGCTTTGTAACAGTAAAAGGAACCACTAGCATTAGCTAACAGAACATAGTCAGGGTGTAAGAGGGCTGCAAGACAACACAAGTTGAATTGAAGGGATCTGGTAATTACATGAGATTTCTTTTAAATATCTTATTTTTAATTATTATTATTATTACTATTAACAATATTATTGTAGCCAAAGCCGTACTCCCCTGTATCCCCGGATTGCACAAAGGCCAACACATCAGCACTGCTCAGGTGCACTGTGAACCTTTGGCTACACTGTGCATGTGTCAGGGCAGACCTAGACACCAGGCTACTTTCATTTGTGACCCAGAGTGCACTACAGAGTGGAATACCTTTGGTAACCAGGTTAGCAAATAAACAGCACTATATCACTCCGCCTAATCTTGATTTTAATGCTTTTCACATTCCTGTGGATGTGAAACACTGGAATTCCAAAACACAAGCAAACACAGGGAACTCAAAGTAGCACAAGCCTGTTTAGACTTTAGCCATTCTGAAGGCCAAATTTACCACTGGACATCCTGTGTACTCTGTTCACAACTGGATCCTTCTGGTCCACTGCTGCCAAGGAGTTATTCCCAACACTTGTGTTTGTGCCACATCCTGAAGTGGAACCGTACCTGTCTGTACAAAGCCCATCTCCAGGGACTGAAGGGCATTTCAGACAAAGCTTTCTAGCTGGCTGCTACCTCAGAAAAGTCTACCAGCATGTTTTGGATACAGTATCTGTATGCCAGTCATCCTTTACCCTTTAGACTTTTGTCCCAGAGAACAACCAAATAGCTCCATACCTTTCCTGAAATCCGTGATTCTTATCTTAGTGATCTGGCTTATTTTATGATCACTTAATTAACTCCCACCTTAGGGTTGTTCAATCAGTTTTTATGAATCAGGACAACTACTGAAGTAGCCAGTCCATTATTAGCTGCCTTCCATGACTGAGATGAGTTGTCTCTAACATCCTGGAGGAACTTGGCCACTCAACTGCTTCTCTCGTTGATCTTCTCCTGTTGACCTTCGTGAGAGTGAGGTGACTGTTTACCACAAAAAGTCTCACCCCTCAGACAGGCATGATAGTGTTTTTATTTTTTTTTAAATCACATCCATCCCCTTCTATCCTTAAGGATCTGTTACAGATCCTCACATCATATTACCTTGGCTTTCCCTTTGGTAATTGAAGGGTTTGTGTGCATGATTTGTAAGGGACTTGGTGAGAATTTCTTCACAGCCACCTAGTCCACGTGTGTGTGAAGGACACATTTGTACATGTCTCCAGGACAAAACAAATCCAGGGGAAGGCATCTGGTTTTGAAGACCGAGTTGGACATTTCCAGAAGCTGTTAGTGATGGCACAGAGGATGGAAATACAAACAGAACACAGGAATTTTCATCAGATCAAAGACCATGAACAATGAGTAGATTGAGAGCCAAAGAAAAAAAAATTGCAGGTGGATGATCTGCTCCCCACCCAGCAGAGAGAAACCTGCCTGTCACCCTTTCTTCTCCCACAGAATCTTCCCTTGCATACAGTTATCCCATTACAACTTCCATTTCTCCCATGCCACAGCAAAAATTCCCATTTGTGCCCTTACGCAACTCCAATTTCCCTGAGAGACTGGATGGGAATCCAACCTAAATAGGCAGCAACTGGCTCAGCATTTCTGGCTGCTGAGCCAGTAACACCGAAGGTAATGCCCATACCACGGGCTAAAGGGTGCAACTGTGCCTGGGAAGCCACGGCTCAGGCACTGGCGGCAGCTTCTGTCCCTCAGCACAGCACCAGGAATCTTCCGTGCTCCCAGGCAGGGTTTGCAACTGGTTATTTCACCCTGTACTGCCATTGCATCAAGGACTGGTGTCAGGCACTCCAAACCTCAACTAGTTACTTTTCCTTTCAGAGGTGTCAGAAGAGAGGAGAGAAAAAAAACAAACAAGATTAGTTCTGAATTTTCTCCTCCAAGAGAAATTTGAAATTAAATCCTGGGTTAGTAAATCTGTTTTAACCAACCTGGCTCCACAGAACAAAGCTAAAGGCAACAAGTTCTCCCTACAATACCCATATTGGCCAGCTGCTGACAGAACCATCATTTTGTAACATTGCCTGTACACAAACCAGTGTGAAACTCCCTCCTCTCCTGCCATTACCAGCCCCAAACTGATGGGCTGCTCCGTCTGCCACAACCACAGCTGCTATTTTCACCAGGGACTATATCTGTGCATACACAGCTCACATTCCACAGGGTTAGGGTTGAACTGTTTCCTTTCTAGGTTGATTTTGAAAGCTGAGTCTCAAACACAGATGCGTGAAACCTACACCTTTATGGCAACTTCCTTGGTATAGCCTGGTGCCCTGCAAAGTCCTGCCTCTGTTCCTTATCCTCACTACTGATCTTTGCCCCCAGTCTCCATTTCCACTTTTTTGTCCCAAAGGATGCTCCTGGACTCCTGCTTCCCAAATCATAGAATCATGGAATGTCTTGGGTTAGAAGGGACCTTAAAGATCATCCAGTTCCAACCTCCCTGCCATAGGGACATCTTCCACTAAAGCAGGTTACTCAGAGCCCCATCCACCCCGACCTCAAACACTTCTAGGGGTGCAGAATCCACAACCTCTCTGGGCAACCTCTTCCAGAGCTTCACCACCTTCAGAGTGAACAATTTCTTCCCAATGCCTAATCTAAACCTACACTCATTCACTTTAAGGCCATTTCCCCTTGATGTATTACTCCATGTCCCTGTGAAAAGTCCCTCTCCAGCTCTTCTGGAGCCCCTTTAATCATTGGAAGGGGCTGTAAGGTTGCCCTGGAGCCTTCTCTTCTCCAGGCTGAACACAACCCTGACTCTCTCAGCCTATTTTCATAGGAGAGGTGCTCCAGCCCTGTCATGAACTGAGTAGTCATAATCTGGTGATAAGGAAATACAGATTGGTGTGTCCTACTGTAGGAGACACGGGTCCCCAGGAATCCTGTGTGGCCCCAGGTAAGAAAAAGGTTTCTCACCCTCACTTTAGTGTAACAAAAGCCTTTCCCCTTCACTTTAGTTTCTGCACTTTCCATACTTGGATCAGCTTTTCATTGCGCCCACATACAGCATTGACCTATGTTATTAAGCCTTTGTAGGCTGCAGCAGACACACATCACATGTGAAAAATACAGGAATTAATGTAATTGTTTTTAAACAGGGCACAGTCTCCAGCATCAATTAAATACTTAAAGGAAAAGGTATGCATGGGAGATAATGGTAGGAGTATAAAAATGGTACCTGGCAAACCAACATGAATTTCTGATTAAAGAAGAAAGAAGCATCAAGAGGGGAAGCCTGAAAAAATCTTCATTATATGAAATACCTCCAAAATAATTAACCTTTTGTTATGGAAGTTAATATAGATAGATTTGAGGATTTTTTTAAAAAATTAACATTCATTATTTTTATTCATTTGAATAGCATGTTTTGATGCATTTCTCAAATCAAATATTTATGTCAAAAAAACTTAAAGTAGACAAATTGGCTGATCAGATGTTGAAAATGAGCATAATGAAAGGAAAGGATCAAGAAGTGGGAGTAAGCATTAAAGAGAAAATGTTTCTCTTTGCCAGTGCACACAGTAGGATATATTAAAAGTGTCAATTAAAAATGGAACATGAACAAGGACTTAATTTTTGTGAAATGCATATCAACAGGAATATAAATTCTGAACAAATTACAAATTTTGCCCGTAAAATAACCACCCCAAACCCATTGTAAAAATGTCACCCCTTCTCCTCACATCTTCTTCTATGCTTTTGCTCTGCCTCCCCAGTGAAGATGTGGAGAAAAATGGTGCATTTTCAGGCCATAAGAGATGTGGGAAGTGTTTTAAAGGTATAAGGAGACTCAATAGGACGTGCAGTGCTGATGAAAAGAGGAATGAGAGAAGTGACAACACTGAAAAATGTATCTCTTGAGAGAGAAACCTGACAAAGAACAAAAAAAATACTGATGGTGGGAAGCTGACTTAATTGCTTGTGAGCAATGATGAACATTTTCAATGCTTGACCCCTAATAGGAGCAAGTTCAGGCTCAGCTTTCACTCCAGTGTCTGTCTTCCAGGCTGACAAAGGAGTGAGCCAATAACCAGCACATTTCCTGTACAGTTCACTCGGGTACATCATCATTTATTTATCACCAGAGCTTTTATTTAGATGCCAAGTAATAAGGTTGTCGTGTAAGTAGGTCAAAGGCTCTATTTGAAACACAAGTATTGACCCAAGATATCACCCTCCATAAAACTTTACAGTTAAATATTGACATCTACAAAAGAAGCTGAACCTGGGACATTTTTCATTCCTTAAGTTGCACAGTTATTTTCATCCCTTGTATCACTTTCTCACTGTCACTAAAACATACTTTTTTTTCTAGCTCATCTTTTGCCTTAAACAACAGACTTCTCCTGTCTGTTCACATGCATCTACTGACTGGGAGATAAAATCTTCCTCCCTGTCAACTGCCAGGCAAAGAGCTGTGAGCCCACTGACAGAGCAGGGCACTGACAGCCTGAATTTAGAGCAAGAAAAGAACAAAAGAAAAAAAGCAGCTATCACAATGACAGAGCATAATAGCACTTGGAGAAAGTGATTTATTTCCAGCTTGTGGGGAATGAGGCCAGCCTGGACACCAAGCTCTCTGAAGCAAGGGTCAGCTTTGAGGGACCTCATTTTGCAGAGGGGGAAGGAGAAGGATTAGAAGGGAAGGGGAGTCTTGAGACATGACTGAATCACACCAGAAATCCACAATACCAAGAGCAGCACAAAAAGAAGAAAAAAATTAATCCTGAAAGCAAGAGCCCAGAGTTCCCCTTCCCTTTGGGGCTGGGTGGGAATGGCCCCAGTGGGCAGGCCTGATGTCTCTGTGTACACATACACACACACAAACACGCTGGTTTGTCATCAAGTGTGCATGAGCATTTCCCACCAAGGGCAGCTTATCAGCAAGACAGCTATGAGAAAACGATAGAGCCCAGTGTAATTACACCTGCTTGTCTCATCACTGGGTAAATGCCATGGGACTTATGCTGAGGAGTGCTGAGTCCCTTAAAATTCATCCCAAGCCACCCTGGACCTCTCAGGTGAAACATTGGTCACTCACATGCTAAATAAAGGTGGTCAAAGCATCAGATAATATTTTTCTATTAAATTAAAAAAGTCAGTTTAAACAGAATTAAATGTTTTGCAGAAATGGCTTGATGTGTTTTCAAGAGAGGGAGAGTCAAAATAATTTTTCAGATTAACAAATGGCAGGAGAAAGTTGATCTGACAGGGTGATTTTTTTCAACTATGATCTCTCTATTAAAATATGTTTATCTGAATAATAGTGTAAGATTCTTGTACTATAAAAACGAAAAGTTTCTGGAGAGTTTTTATTAGGAATAATTGAGTTTTGTTTAGCAAGAAATGTGGGACTTTTATTCCCACACAGTATTTAAAAGTCAACACTGGCTTTCAGAACAGAAGTACTAATTTCTCAGCTGCTCCACCACTAAAGATATGCTTCCCCTAATTAAGTTTTTTGGTAACGCCTATAATAAAGGCAGGAACCAGATAAAGATACTTTTCCTCAAGGAAAAGAGGAGAACACTGTTATCCATACCTGCTTGGAAAAGAATTCAAGTTAATACATCCTTCCACAGTGGCATATTCCCTAGACTGGAGAGAACCCATTGAAAAAGCACACAGAAAAGTCATGTAGCACATACCAAACCCAAGTAATTTCTGATTTTCCCACAGAGAAAATTAGCCATTGGGCATTTTCATCTCTGCATCACCAAGTCATTATATCCCAACCACTCACAGGATAAACTTCAGCTAATTAGATCACAGTCTCCCAGGTTTTAATCCTTGAATATAATTTAAAGTTTACACCATAACACCAAAAGCTCCTTGGCACTGATAGCTTAATTTGCTGTCACTGATCCCTCCACTGCCACTTTAATCAGATAGGCTGCAGTGTCAGAGACCCACTGAATTACACCCATGGTGTAATCCCTGGTGCGTAATACAGAGTTTTATATTAATAAAGGCTGATATCACCATGATGCACAACTCCTGAGGCAGATAGGAGATGCTGAAATGAGTGGAGTAATAAGGAACCCCACCCTTTCCATATATACTTGCTAATAGCTGGTTTCCCTTAATAAGACTCTTCTAAAGAACTGCCCTTTTCCTTCCCAGCAGCCATACTTAATACCCACATAAGCACAAAGGGAGACATTTCCTTCCACAAAGCATTGCTGTTGTGCAATGTCAAAATGTACATCTCCATCTTCTCCACTGGAAGGTGTCCCTGCTTATGGCAGGGGGTTGGAACTACATGATTTTTAAGGTCCTTTCCAACCCAAACCATTCTATGACTCTATTATTCATCAAGCCATGGCCATACAAAGAGAAAAGTGCTATTAAGCACAAAAAAATTAAGTCAAAGTGGCAACTGTCCTCTGTGAATGAGTCCTGGAGGGCAAGACATTCCCACACTCTTTTCCAAAGCATCTCCTCAGAAGAGGGGCCAGGAAATTCCCACCCTGCACCTCTCTGGGTTCACAGCATCTCAGTGCAATTCTCCCATCATTATTGTTCCCAGAAACTGGGCTGGAACACAGAGCAGCAGCTGGGCTCTAGATGCTCCCACCCTCAGTGCTTTCCCCACTGCACAGGCACCAGCCTCCAGCAGAAAGGCAGAGGATAGAACAGGACAAACAGCCACAGCTACATCTCCAAGAGCTCATCTCTCAACCGTTATTGGTCAGATGCCTATTACACATATGCAACAAAAGAATCAAGGCCAAAATGTGTATGCTTTATGGGGTTTTTTAATGTTTTATTTCCTGCTAACTGGACTAGAAGTCCACCTTGCAGTCTCCTTTTGTTGTACATTAAATCCTTTTTCATTTTCCCTTGCCACAGAGATGGCAAGCTCTCCTATAACTTTCCTTTCCTTCTTGCTGTGCTAGCTTGCATTTAGGCTACTTGGCTGAGACCATCAGCCATATGAAGGAAACCCTGAACACAGCTGTGTGTCACATCTCTCTGTCCCCCTGTTAGATAAAGCTGGGTGGAGCCCAGAGAGGAAAGGAGAGCAGAGGGGATCTCGTCTGGGGCAAGTGTGAAAGATCCAGGAGAGAACTGAGAATCCCTGAAATAGAGGAATGGGAGCAGAGTGACACAGTTAGTGCCTAGCAGTGCTCATTGCACTGACATTAAGAATACTCAGATTACTAACAGGACTGCAGCCACCAGAGTCCTACCCCTCAAAAAAAGCACATCCCTTCCCCTCTGCTGCCCCTTCTGTAGATCAAAAACTTTGGTCCAGATTCTGAAAACTGATCCAGAATAAGGGAACTAGATGAACCCGTGGACCTTTAGAGAGGCCAGCAGGGCTCAGGAAAGGCCCTGGAGGTGGCCTTTGAGGAGAAATACTAAATCAGGGAGAGGTGAGTGAAGAGTCTGACACGTCCAGAATTTTGACCAAAAATACCACAGCTCTACCATTACCGATCCTGAGGTAGCACAGGGGAAGCTCCAGCTGCATACAAGTCCCAAACATGTAGAAATGGAGCAAAACATCAATGTGCCTCAGGAAATTGTGAGGCTCAGGCGGTTGAGATAGCACCCAGGCTGTCAGCAAGCGCCCAGGCATTGGTCCTCCTACCTCATCACCCTGGAGGGTAGAGCCCAGCAGGGCTTTTTGGGGAAGGCTGGGTGAAGGGCATCACTCCAATTCGCCTGCCCACTGGTACGGAAAGGCAGGGGAAAATGAGGTGAAGGGATAATGAGGATCAATTGACTGTGATCACTCCCACAGGCAGCCAACCTCCACGCAGCATTGCTCAATCCCTGTGGCAATTTCGGTGGGGATGGAGGGGTAGGAGGACAGTGTGCCAAACTCCAAAAGGTTGTGTTTCCTCTCAGAGAGGATGGGAGATGTCTTAAGTGTCTTGCCAAGCTGTGCCGTGACTCAGCAAAGCTGTGAGCACGAGACATGCACCCAGACAAGGTCAGAAAGTACCTGGTGCTCATCACATGGAAAGCACTGTAGCAACTGGAGGGGAACACAGCAGGGCCAGATCCTGAGGTGATTACTCTGACCTTACTCAGTGGGAATTTTGCCTGAACAACAACTGAGTAATGACTTTGCATGTTGGCACACACATGACACACCATTGTGTTTTATATGGGAGTTGTCTAGATTTCTAATTAGTCTGCGCTAGACTTGGCTGTATTCTGACAAAACAGCCCTAGACAAAGCCTATTTTCTTCTACCCCCTCCCATATTTAACAGTGCCTAGGAGACAGCTGGGGGTTCCTAGTTCCCTGCTGCAGCTGGAGCACAGCTATGAGGTACAAGTGCAAACTCACTGCATGCTCGCTCCAGGGATGGCGGCAGGGAAAGCCCAACTCTGCTCTGGACTGCAGTACGGACAGGAACTTTTCCACTAGGCACAGGCAGTGTTGCTCATGGCTGGACTTTATCCACCATCTCCTGTCCCATAAGGTACTGTGACCTCGCCAGCAGAGCGCAGAGATGCGACCCTGTGCTGCCTTTGCCGAAGGCTGTGGGGGCAGCCGGGGCCCACGGGGCAAGGAAAGCGCTTGAACACCGTCTGCTCACCCTGATTTCAGCTCTGCCCACAAGCAGGCATTTACCACGTTAAGGCAAAGGTCACAAACCACCTCTCTGCTCAACTCTCAGGACAACCCTCCTCTGCACTGCCCACGGACTGACAGATGCCTCGTTCTGTCTGCGGTTTAATCCTCCACCACTACCGCGTTTGGGAAGAAATCCCGAAGCTGCAGTGCTCTGCTCCCAAACTCTGAGGCTGCCCAGCCTCCCCACGGCAGGCAGCCGCACACCCTGACACAGGCCTGACCCGCAGTGACTCTTCTTCCCAGCCCAATTTCCAGGTCAAAGTTCTCCAGCTCCTTCTGAGCACACGCTTAAGGTGTTATATAACACCCTCTAAGTGCTGTGAAGTGTTTCAGCATCATCAAAACATCATTTCTGAAGATGAAAAAGAAAACCCCGTCACCAAAAGTAATTGCAGGATTCATTCCAGTTGAGGCTGAAAGGAGAATATTTATTGCAAGTTTTACAAGATGGCTCTTTTTTCTTTGAATAGACAGAAATAGATGCCCCTTGCAGACACCTGCAATTTTATTTCTAAACCCAAAGGAAGATGTGTGTGTGTGTGTGTGTGTGTGTAATGATGTAATGATGCAGCAACGTGCTTTCAGTCAGGGATTTAATAGTAAGATACAGGAATGAAAAACAGCACACATGTCAAACTAAAAATTGTCCTTGTGAAACATAGCGAGAACAACAGCTCAAACCAGAGAGCAGAGTGCAATGTACCCTAAACAGCTCAAAAGTCACATCCCTGCAAAATGTGGGAGTTCACGTCCCTTCCACAGCCTCACTGAAGATGAAGAGAGCGCAAAGAGCAGCCGAGCTCAACATTTTGTTCAGTCTTACACCTTCACCTGTTGCGACAAGAGCGCTGTTATAGGAGATGTACTGCAAGCATTTGGCACTTTGAAAATCTATTTTGATCTTCAGATAAGATCAGTTTACTATAACGAGCACAGAGATTGCAAAGGTCTCCTCACCAGCTTGAAGGAGAGCAGCTCCAGAAAGGTTTTTCAGGGCATGGGTCAAGCACGCAATGCCAGGTTTAATAGCTGCAATTTAGGATGCTGTTACCTGTTAAACTATTTGTAACCCAGGCCTTTGCACTGCAGGGCCAAACACCAGAAAGGCTGTAAAACAGACCAGGTGTTGGCACCTCGACCTCGCTAGTGCTGAGCTCACAGTTCAGACCCTGTTACGGGCAATCACTTGGCACCAAAACAGCCAAAGCACAGGTGCACAATCTCTCTGCCTTTAGAGGCAGCCTTCTGCTGCCAAAAGTCAGTTTACCCTTAAAACACCACAGACATTACTGCTCTGGATGCATTTTTAATCTCATTTTACTGTTTTACTGGCACAATTAGCAGTATGTGCAAATAAATGGAAATGGAAGAACCAAAAGCAGATTGGCATATAACATCTCAGGGCTTCCTTTCAAAAACATGAATAAATTCAGATTTCAAAACTGACCAACTGAGTTGGACATAAGATTCCTGCTCCTTTTGAACAGTGGGCATGTTTCATATCCAGATCAAGCACAGGATGACTAGGATCTCCCCAAAACTCAGAATTTTTTTTTTTTGGAATCACCATTGGTCTTTCAGAGCTTACTTTGCAATCTGCTATTTTGCTGAAAAAGTATGTGGATGTGTGTAACTTCCCTTAACTGACAAGGAAATTCACAATCTATTTCTGAGGTTACCAGACAGGACAACTCAGGCACATTGCAACAGGATATATAAATCCCTGCACACAAACTCTTAAGAAAAAAACCCATTACTCACTTGAATTTTGTCACTGTGTGACTGCTTTTCAGACTCAGCACAGGAGGCAACAAGTGTACGTGCAGACTTGCACAAAAACGCCTCTGATATTTTCATATGTAATAAAACCTTGAGTTTCCTGACCAAAATATTTTTTAATGAAAAATTACTCTGACCTCAGAATTTATTTTTTTTTATTTTGTGCAGTTTTAGATTTTTCTGGGCAGCTTCACCACTGTAGCAACTGGAGAGTCATACGAGATACACCATGTCATTATTGTTGCCTGATAAGCTGAACTTCTTAGAACAGTTGGATTTTTTGGTGTATTTTCCACTCATCCAAACCATAGAGTATTTCCTCAGTGGAGATGTTTTTCAACACAGAAGACTGATCCTAAGAGAAAAAAGGACACGACATTCCCTAATTTCAATTCCAACTGGACACTTGAAAATCCAGCAGCAGCAAATAACAGGCTCTAATTGCAATCATTCCTGAACCAAATTTTTTTAAAACAGTTTTACAGTTGCCATAAAAATATATAAACTTTTCAACTTACAGGAATTCCAGGTTTAATTCACCTGTCAATGTGTCCTTATCTGTTCTTATCTGTAGACATACAGAATAGTCACCTGTCCCAAGCATTGACCTCTGTACATCTTTCAAGACATTCCTGTGCTGACAATAAACTTGTGCTTATATGAAAGGTTTCCTTTGTTCCAAACTTTTATGCAACCCAGTGTTCTTGATAATCAAACAGTATGATAAAAAAGAAACAAACCCAAGAGTCTCTCCTCCCTCGAAAAAATCCCAAGTATTTTAAGTGTGGATGAGTACTTCAGGAAGTAGGAAGCCGAAGTGTCAACAGACAAGTTACCACCCCAAAGCATTAATGTTTAGGAGAGAAAAACAGATGTGGCAATAATTTCAAGAATTAATTTTCTCAAAAGACTATTAAGATGAGACACTTGCTAGTTGTTGGGGCTGCTAAGTGCAAGTTGTCTCCCTCTCCTGAAAAAATTTCAGCAAGAAAAAAAAAAAAGTAGAAGGATGTAATGTAATGGTCTTCCCTAAAACCTCACCCCCAAAAAAGCATTTCTTTCCTTTACTAGTTGAAAAGTGCCCTCTTACAGATTTCTTGGGCTTACATTCTGTATGTATTTTTTTTTCTCATTGTGAGTTAGCATTGAAGTAAATAATTTCTTCAGCAAGAGGTTTAGGAAACAATGGGGAGGAGGAGTGGCTTGTTTGGAAACATAATGACACAGCTGGACACACTCAATGTCAACAGAGATTTCAATGCACTTGCACAAGAAGATATTACGGGAGAGGTCTGCCCAGTAACTGGGTGAAATACTTCTTGTATCAAGAATGTATCATCATTACAATGCAAATATGTCTGTATCAGGTTCTACCTTATGGCATCAGGACAGACACTCATTACAAAGCCATCCTTGATTGTAAGAAGCAAAGAGGTCATTTCTTTCAGCATCCCACAAGTGGCCTGTCTACAAATGCCTGAACTCTCAGCTCCAGCACACAGCTGGCACAACAGCCTTAGAGAGGATTACCTCACTTATGAAGAAAATTATTAATTTTTGATCTAATATTATTTAGATTCCTGTGTTGAAAAATACCATTTTGAAAATCTATGTATTTCACATAAGTTACTGAAGGTTCTCCCTGACAGACTTTAGTATATGTGCATGCACTTCCTCACCACTATTCCCCACCCCCGAAAATGTTTTTGAAATAATCGTTCTGTTCCCCCACCAACAAATCCGGTGTGTGGAAAGTTATTTATTTAATGAAGATATTTCAAATCATAGTCTGAAATCAAGGTAAGAAAGCCTTGAGAAGAAAACATAGACTACTACCTTCAAGTTAAAAATTTTATTTGTTAGTATTTGCATGCCAAGGCTCAGTAACCTGTTTGCTACCACAAATGGAAGCTCCTGCTCTCCTTTCCTTCCTCCTCCTCCCTCCACCCACCCCATGGCAGAGGACACGCTGACTACTGGGGTGTGCAAGGAAAGGGCAACCATGGTTTGGCCTTTGAGCAGTCACCTCTTCCCTCTGCTTGCTTAATGCACACTTGGTCTACCCTCTGCTCTTTCTTTGTAAGAGAAGGCTGATGGTCACCTGCAGCTTCTACTACTCTTTAGGCATCATGTTCCTCTTTGTGGAACCTGATCTTGCTGTTGACCCTGGTGGGAGTTGACTCAAGAGCACCATTCACTTAAATAAATTTGCTTAATATTATATTAGAAATATCCTCAAACAAAATGTTATTCAGCTTCTTGCTCACGTTCCTCACTTGGCATAAATAAACCCCTATCTGGACTTTTTTGTTGTTCTAGAATCCACTTGGTATGCAAGCAATCCCCAACTTTACGGAAACAGAGCCTTTCCATGGATATTAAGACCTAGCTGGCCAACTAAATATCAGTCTCAGTGCTACTCCTGAGTGTAGGTCCAGCCTGCTGCTCACAAAGGAAAAGCAAAGCTCTGCAAAACTCGGGACATGCCTCTGCAGACCACATGGCTTGTAAACCTGGTTCTCCCTGGGTAGAAATCCAGATGCCAAGTGCGAGTTAGAGGGTTGTTTTACTTTTCACTGCTTTTAGTGGACAAGACTCCAGCCCTTGTTTGTCACAGGGGAGTCCTGCCAAAAAAAGAACCAAGCAGAGACAATCACACACGCCCAAGCTTGCAGAGGTCTCCAAACAATGACTCAACAACCAGACCTCTCTTGGCCATCCCACAGCAACCTCAGCACAGCAGAATAACAGCGATGACAGTTCAATGTCAACAATAGCTCTCCAACAGTTGATCTTTTCTGTAGGTTAAGCAAAGACTGTGGTAGGTCTGAGGATAGAGAGATAAGAAACTCTGCAGGGAGGGACATGCATCAAAAGGGGAAGAAAAGACACAAAAATGGAAATGAGAGGGCTAGAGAGAGGGAAGGAGGCAGCAGAGTCAGACAAGTCAGAAATAGCAGCAACATAATGGGCTAGTCAGTGAAGAACCCATTAAAATATCCCACTAATTAGAGTTGAGAAAAATTATATACCTGCTTCCTCTGTACAAGCTGCTTCTTGATAACAAGGGTTCTTCTACCAGGGGAGACTAAGCACAGACCTGACCTTAGAACTAGTTATTCCCATAAAGCAGCTACAAGTAAATCTGCTGCACCCAAAGCATCACTGGGCCTCTGAAAAACCATCACTGTGATTGATGGAGAGAACAGCCACAGCACACCTTTTCTTCCCCAAAAGTTGCCTTTTGTTCCCAAAGAGTTTCTTGGACACAGCACATCTTTTGGAGGAAGATAATGTGCCAACCAACTTAGTGACACGGTTTAGATGTTAGACTGGTGTTGGATAGGTTGTTAACCTAGGTAAAGGTTGGACTTGATCTCTACAGTCTTTTCCAACCTTGTTAATTCTGTGTAATTCTGTGTAACCAGCTCTGCCAGTGCAATTAGCTGTGAGCCCCTTGGAGGCTGCCTGCCTCCCAGCTGGAATGATGGCTGAGCTTTCTGCTCCAGCCTGACGTTTGCTGGAACTTTCAAAACATCCAGATACGTGATAAATGATTTATCTTTCCCTAGCACAGGTCGGCTCCCCTCCCACCTCACAATACCCCAAGGGTACAATTAAAGTCCTTCTGGATAATAGGAACACTCCCTGGAGTGCTAATCATGCTGGAAAGATTGTTGGAGTATTTAGAAACCTAAAGCTTATCTTCTGTTGCCATACAAAAGGGGATCTGCTTCTGCAGACATCCTAATCTGCAGGATTCTATTTAAATTTCTGTTAATTCCCAGTCCCACACTGGGAATAAGAAAAGGCTGATTAGAAGTTGGGTGAATCAATACATTCTGAATGGCCTAGAGAAGTAGGAACATTCATCTTGACAGTAATAAAACTGGGAAAGCTGTGGGTGGATGACTAAAAGGAACAAAGGGCTGCTTAACAGCGTTGAGCTAGGGTAAAAAGGCCAGGAAGAAAAGCGCTCATAAAACTTTATGACTAAGATCAGAATGAGATGAGAAACACACTGGAAGGAGTGCTGGATCAGGAAACATACCACTCAAACCTATGGTGAGTCACGTCTACTCCTGCCTTTTAGGAGAGGAGGTCTGCCTTGCTGAAGGGGTGAAGCTCCCCTCTTTGATGCCCCCATGGAATGGTTGGTTTCCTACAGTGGATTCCTGTGACTGCTCAAGGGAGGTCCAACCTCACATTTCAATACAAGCAAAGCACTAAGGCGTCAGAGCCGCTGGCTGTTCCACAGTTGTATTAAGAGCACCAACATTAGGATGAGGGGAAAAAAATTACCCAGAGGATGTTACAGGGCAACAGATGTGCCCTGAAGGACTTGAATCAAGGAGAAAGAGCAACAGCTTCAGCCCTCAAGAACAGTCCAAGCATTAAACCAAGCCGGGAAAGGGACTACCTCAGGCCAATGTTGCAGCACTTTGTCAGGGCCTGCATTTGTTCTGCCCTTGCTTTAGTTGCCCCATGGCTATATGGAGAACTTTCTTCTCCTGAGTTAGCAATTTGCAAGTCTCATGAGCATTTAACTCGCTTAATAGTCTGGTTTTTGCTAATGTATATATTGAGCCAGAGTGTCTGTTGATTAAAAATAATTTTCTCCTAGAAATATAGAATGGTTTCAATATTTTGGAACAGCAACATGTGATGTCCCACAGAGAGCTAGTGTTCAGACTTATTAAAAAGATTAATGAAACATTCAAACAAGATTGCTTCTATTATGTTTCAGAAACTGTATTCAATATATTAAAATCAAATATAGCAGGGGGATAGATTCCTAAAGGTCCTTGGTTTTGTGCCTTGATTGCCTTCTAATAGATTTGCCTTCCCTCTCATCCCCCTTAAAATCTAAAATCCAACCACCTTTGGCACTGATGTGTAGTAGACCAAAACCAACGCTGAGTACAAATCTGTAATTACCAGCTTTGTCATGAGGTCATTGTGCCCCTTGCAGAGCTTCAGTCTGGAGTTTGATTACTTTTAAAGATTATTTACAAAACTCATTAGGAACACTAGCACAAAACTGCTGGAACTACACAGAAAACAACCAGAGGGATATTTTTTTAATATAACTAAATTTCAGTTGCAGACACTTTGAACCACTGTCCTTGTCAACGTGTTTTCTGCCTGAAAGACTCCAAACATCTTTGCTTTCTACAGATATTTTGAACTTTTTATGCCCACACAAGCCAAAAGGCGACAAACAAGAAAAAATGGGGTTCTGAAGTGAAATGGGGTTCACTGAAGTGAAGCAGAGATGCACTTGTAGTGTTCTCTCCATACTTCCCAGCTCCTCCAGCAAAGTCAAGGGAGAGATCTGAGCTTGACAACAGTGCTTGGGGTATTCCTAACCCTACAGCAAAAAAATGAACCAAAACACTCAGAATAAAGCCTTTTGATTGCCAGATGACCATCCTGACCCTCACTCAAGAGGTCTCCAAGTTCAGATAGAATCTAATTGCTTGCAAAAACACTTGAATATTTTCAGAGGAATACTGATAAATATTGAGGTTCTCAATTGTTCAAGTTAATTGATTATAACAGACCTATTTATATCCAAAAGAGCATGAGATTCCTTCATATGACATTTCAGGAGGGAGGGTCCAGACCATAAGTTTTATGGGGAGAGGCTCAGGATATTGGAGTTACTTAACTTGGAGAAAAAGGGGCTTAGGGGAGACCTTATCTCTTCTCACAGGCAACCAGTGACAGGACAAAGGGGCTTCAAATTTGTCAGAGGAGGTTCAGTTTGGCTTTTAGGAAAAATTTCCTCAGTGAAAGAGTGCAATGGGCTCCTCAAGGAAGTGGTGGATTCACCATCCCTGGAGGTATTCAAATATCAAGTAGATTTACCACTTCACAACATGGTGTAGTGTGCACTAAACCGCTGTGGACTTGATGATCTTGGAGGTCTTTTTCAACCTTAATTTCGTGATTCTGTTCTAAGTACACAACATCTCTACAGTGTGTGTTAAGTCATATTCAGAGGCACACTCTCTCTTACATTTAAAAGCATCTCACTGTAGCACAGAAACACTGATGGTTGCTTTGCTGCTGACACAAGTGTGCTTTCAGGGTCAGAACCAACTTTTAGTATTGTTTGGAGGATATGCGAACAAGGAGGAGGAAGCCCAGAGCGTTCCAAACCACAACAGGCTGCTCAGGCGTCGTTTCCCAAATCTCAGACTATCACTCAGTCCTCTGAGCAACTCTAACAGACGGAGGACACCTAGTGGGGTTTTGCTTAAATAACAACACATAAAGCCTCTTCTATCAGAAAACTATTCTTTAAAAGAAAACCTCAGTTGCTGGTTTTTGTTTTTTTTTTTTTTTCCAATTCAGTTGCTGATGCTATAGGAAAAATTCCAGTTTATTTTCCCCAAATGTTTTCTAAGCTTGTTCATGCCACCACACTAAACTGCTTCAGTTTCTCTCCCTTTCCACAATCTTTGTCTAGACTGGTGTTTCTCAGAGTTTGAGATCAACAAATCACTACCAAATTTTCAAAGTGTTTCATGCCCTAAATCCACCCATAGAGTCAATTGGCATTAGCAGAGTTATCAGCATTACTGGCTAGAAGGGGCTCCATGGCCAGAAGGGCTCCAAACTACAGGACAGGAACCAATAATTTAAACTGAGGGCAAGCAGAGTTTTTAACTTTTACTAATTTCTAATTACTAGAATATTTGCCTGCCAACAGTAAAACAAATATCTGCCTAAAATCTTATCATTGACTCACTAATATATTAAGCACAAATAGGTTATTGATACAGCTGGCAGAGTTTTTACAGTGGGTACTGTAAAAAGCACTTCCAAATTTCTATTTTATAGAGAAGGAATAACAGGATAAAGTCATTGTAGGATGTCATCTGACCCTTGACCAATTTTTTTTGTCTTTGGTGGGCTAAAGTCCTTTTATCCTCTGCATTTCTCTAAACTGAGCACTTTTGTTTTGGATTACTGCACCTGAGTGAGTTTTCTTAAAAAAGCCAAAGTGAAGTGCTGTGTGTCACTTTGGGATTCCCAGTACAACTTCTGCTTTAGTCCTGGAACTGAGTTTTTATTAGACTAGAGCACTTGAAAAGCTATTTCCTGTTGTCAGCTCCTCCAGAGTGTTGATTTGGAGCACTGTCTGAAACTGTAAGATGTGAGTAGGTAAACTAACAACTTTATCTGCTTCATTGCAGATTTAGCTAAAGAAGAAATCTAAAGAAATGCCCAGACAGCCCCTCTTCAGTACCTGAAGTATGAGTGTACTGAACATGCTGAGTACCCACACTGTTCTTTCATATCTCCACATAGATCTTGCAATGATTGATAACTCAGCTTGTGCTCCAGCCTGCCCCTTAATTGCCTTAAATACCTGTTTCATCATATTCTCTCTGCTGGTTCCCAAGTTTGAGAGGCAGACAAAGCCAGGCAATGATGTTTGATGGCTTCAAAGAAAAATAGAGTCACACAGAGATAGGAGAACCTCTTCCCACCCCTCCCAATCAAAGCTAAACATACTTCTGAAACATACTTTGAGAGGGGATTGACTGGGAAGGGCCATTTTTCCTCCTCTCTCTCAAGGTAACACAAAGCCAACATCTCCCCAAAAAGAGAACAAGCCTGAAACAGGTCAGAGAATGTGGTGAGGGGAAGATAAGTGGAGAAGTAATGAAAGAGAATTTCAGATATCTTCCCAGTATGAAAAACTATGTGAAATTGAACCACTATTCAGTCTCTCTCCAGGTGAATTCACCCAAATATGCAGGACAATTCATTGGTACCAGACAGTACTGTTAGTTTTTTATTGTGTGAAATCAAATTGTATTCATTTTAAGTTTAGTCTCTGAGCACAGAAATGGTACAAGAGGACATACATACTGATCTCAACAGTAGGAGGAAGAGCTCGAAGTGATGGGATGAGCCAACACCTTGGTTTGCACCCCAAGACCTGCACCTTGATAAAAAACAGGGTCATAGCCGTGACTACAGAGCAAGCTGGAGATGAGGACACTGCTCCTTTGGGGAGATGAAGGATGACGCACTTTCCATTCACTTGGGCACCAGGTCAGCCTTTCTGAATGAGATTTCCCTTCTGCCCACGCTGTGTTTGGTGCTCTTACAGAATGAACTGCCATTATCAGATAAGAGCTGAATACAAGCATCATTGTTCCCCCAGTTTTTCCTTCCTTACTGAGAGGTTTGGATTACATTAACTGAGTGTGCAGTTCATGCTGGGACACTCTTTGGCCATCCATCCAGAATGACAGGCTGTGAAATTCAGAACTTTCACAAAAAGCAGAGGTAACATGAGTTGTCAGAGCATGAATTAATACTTCACACAGTTGAACACAGTGAACCCTGAGCATGGTGCTGTTTCTCTGACTAGACATGCCTGTTCATGCCATGCTTCTGTGCTGAGAGGAGAGTCACAGCAGCAAGGTGCCACCCGTTTTCTTCCCAGGAACACCATCAGCTGTGTGACAGGAAAGCTCACCTATAATTATACTACAATGCAAAACCAGAGATCTGCTAGGTTATCTCCTTTTCAGATTTAGTGTTGCCAGTAGCTCTCTCATACTTTGTTCAGTGCTAAAAGACCTCTGACAAACTGATACTACCTTCCTTTTTGAAGGCCAGGACTTTTCCAAACTCCTGGCGTTAGGAATAACAATCCTTTGAGGACAGAGAGTAAGTCTTGCTCAGTTCCTTTTCTGAGCAAGTAATGAATCATCATTTAAACAATATTGCCTGATAGAAAGTCACGGTCTCTGCTTTGGCCCTGAGCCTTGTTGATCCTCCCTAAACATCTCTCTGGCACAAGGCAGACACTGTGCAGGAACTACCCTGACCCTGAAAAGTTCTCTGCACTTCAAATGTTTGCCACGATAAAGATTATCAACAGATAAGGAGCTTGGGAGGATTATCTTAGGAAAGACCATGATACCAAGGCAGATTTGATGGTTGAAGATTCCAGTCTTCCTCTGCTTACAGCAGGTACAGATGACCTATAATCTCCCCCCCTGCATCCTCTGGGCACTGTCCACCCATCCATAATCCCATGAATTTCCATCATCAGGTAAGTCTCCTGACAGGCTGTTTTCTTCTCCTTTGCAACGCTTCCCTATCCAGCTTGAAAATTTGAGTGCATTGCCAGTTCTTATGATTTTATCACAACTGTCCCAGGTGACTGTTTTTTAAATTAAAATCTGAACTCCCAAAGCCAAGATACTATGCAGCAATCTCAGGTTTCACTGAATTATAACAATATTCAAATATTTCCAAATGTCAGAAATGCCAAGAAAGAGCTTGGAAGTGAAAAAAAAAAATGTATTCTAAAGATTAACAAAGAATGAGAAAACCAACCTTTTGAAAATTTGGCAACAAGACTATTCATATTCCAAAGTTTTTTCCAAATAAAATAATTTTCCCTCACTTGGAGGGAAGAAAAAGGGATGAAGCTTGAGTCAATGTTGACTGTCTACTGTTACTAATACTGAATTTTACAGTTAATTTTACAAAAAGTATCTGATTAGCCTAAAGAGGTCAAATGATCTCACACACAAAGAGGAAGGAGCATTCCAAAACTTGTTTATTGTTCTAATCCCTGTTACAAATGTCTCAGATTAATTGAAAATTATTTCTGCTTTGTTTTTGCTATCGTTTACACAGCACTAGGAGAACATCAGACACTTTACAAACGCTGGGGGCTGACTTAAGTAACTGAACTATGAAAACATGTTCATATGAGGGATGGAAGCTGGGCATTCTTCAATTATGTTCTCTGGTCTCAGGCTGTAGTTTTTGCTAAACTGAATAGCATTAGAGATGCAGAAAGCATGCTTTGTGCAGCACTGGCACCAGAGGAAGGCAGGCAGATTCAGGTCCACAATAGCTTTTCTGTTCCTGCAGGACAGCTGATGTCTTCACCACTGTCATTTAAATACCATCAATTCCTTGCCTGTGCCTTTGCTCTGCTACAGCCATATGAGCTCTCACACAAACACATCACTCTGGTTACCTCACCTGATGGACTCTTTGAAAAAGTTTATTTATTACAACCCCACAACAGCACTAAGAACGTTCAGATGAGGACACTTTTAGGCCATTGTTGTGAGTGTTGGGGGGAATGGAGGGGCTGGAATGTCTGGAGCTGCAGCTGGGGATGCCACCTGAAAGGCTCTGGGTAAGGACCGAGGGACAACCAAATGAAGTGGCTGTCATTGTGGGAGGCTGCTCTTGGCCACCCAGCCAGGACAAGGACACCAAGGATTTCTTCTTTAAGGAACCAAGGGACACCTCAATACCAAGGACCCTTGTCCTTGTTGGGGAAGTCACCCGGCCAGGTGTCAACTTGGACACCACACAGCTGGATCCAAAAGATCGAGAATATTCCTTAAACACCTGCACAACAACTTCTTCTTCCAAGGGCTCTGGGAGTCCAGTCGAGAGGAGCCCTCTGGGATTTGGTGCCTGTCCCCAGACAGGCTGTCGTGGGTGAAGTGGCCATTGGTGACTGTGTTGGCCACAGCGCCCGTGCAGCCGCTGACTTTCACCTCTCTGGGGCCTCACCTGCCCCCTTCTTGCTCTGACACGGACCAGGCACAGGCGAGTTGGAAAACCAACTTTTTTTTTTAATGTGTCCCCATCACAGCTGACAAATTGATTTATTTTATTTATTTACAATTCTGCACAGGAAGGGGTGCTGGATGGGAAGCCCTCAAGAGCCAGCATGATTCTCAAAACTTTTCAGTATTTATACATTTTCTCGAAACTAAGGCATTAGTGTTGATAGGCTTGAGCTTATACAATTCTCTTATAATCTTAATATGTTAACTAATACTTATCATATTTTTATAATGTTAATAATATTTTTGACAATGTGAACTTGATTTGCTATATTAATATAATTAATACTACTAATAAAAAAACATTTACTATGTTACTTAGTATGCTACCTTCTACTGGTTAAAAGATTCCCTCCCTAGACCTGAGCCAGGCAATTCAATGAACAGGGAATTGATTCTTCGGAGGTCTGGCCATCAAAGCCACCCCGTGTTGCTCCCTGAGGAAGCTGTGCAGGCTCCAGGTCAGCTCTCATCTCTGGGGCCTGGCCTGGTGTTGGCAGCGGGCACTAATCCTCCGGCCGTGCCGCCGTGCAGGGGAACTGGAACAGGCGGCGCAGAGCCCAGAGCACCCGCCTGAAGCGGGAGGGATGTTTCCTGGGCACCTGCCTCTCTGCCCAGGCCTCTGTCCCCTGCTGTCCGGGGGCAGGACAAGCTGCTGCCTGTGCCCACTGCTGGGGAGCAGTGGAAGGGTTCTGCAGGAGCTGTGGGTACTTGGGGTTGACCCAGATGGTGTGGATGGGGATGTGTTCCCACTTCTCTGGCCACCGTCATCTCCCTCTTCTGACATCTCTGGGTCTCCTGTTATTTCCCCTTGGGACAGCTCTTGCTCAGTGGTGTCTTCCCATTGGCAAAGCACTTTGTCACCGTCATCTTCTGCTTGGGACAGCTCTTTGTCTCTCTTGCCTTCCCATTGGGACAGCTCTTGGACTTTCATGTCTATCCATAGGGACAGTTCCTGGACTGCCTCACCTTCCAGTGGGGACAGCTCTTTCCCCCTTTTGTCTTCCCTCTCAGACAGTTCCTAGTATCTCTCAAATTCCCTTTGGGACAATTCCTGGTATTTCTCAAATTCCTTTTGGGACAGCTGTTGGACTATCTCACTTTTCCATTTGTACAGCCTTTGAAGACAGTCATTCCCTGACTGGGACGGCTCTTGGCCCAAGGAGTATTTCCATTCTTTTTCTTCCTTGGCCAAGGCCTACTCTACAGTGTGTGGTCCTGGCAGCACCACCATAATCACCCCTAAAACATATTCTCAAGTGTCACATTCACACATCTCATGAACGTTTTAACAGTCATTCACTATGAACCTTCAGGCAGGGACACCTTTCTACAAGGTACCACCTGAACCAGCAGCACAAAGACATGTCCTTCCACAGAGAACCCAAAGTTCACAGACTCAATGGGATACCCAGGTGAGAAAGTGGACAAACGGGACTAGGTGGAGAGAGCAAGACACTGGTCTAGACACAGTGGCCACTAAGGATTTTGGAATGTTATTTATTTAATGAAACCCACTGAAGAGGTGCATTTGCAAACTACCACAAGGACTGAACCCCTTCAGCTCTGTAGCAGTCCCATTCACTATTTCAATGCATAACACCCAAAGGAGCAAACAAAACTGGTCAGAGCAGAACCACGATCTCAAAATGAAACTCAGTCAAGGGAATTATCATCCAAGAGGTCCCTGAATGAGGCGCAATTACAACTTCAGTGTGGTATTTATCTAGGATGGTGTGTTTTCAATATTCCCTTTGCCTGTTAAACTCCATGTACTAATATCTGAATGCCAGACTTCTAATGGCAAAGAAACATGGAAAACATGTGGAATCCACATTCCCATAATACCTATTGCAAAGGTTTTTTTCATCTCCTCCAATCGATGTAATTTAGATTGAAAAAGTGAAAGACAAATACTTTGAATTTAAGAGTCTGAACCCCCACTGGAGTGAGCAGGGAGCCAAGCAGGAGGCAGGGACTTCCCGGAATGGAGTGGCAGGGCTGGCTGAGTAGCAGCTAATAGTTCACAGGGTGTTGCCTGAGGGTACTCCCACCCCAAATCTTAAAAATCTATCTCTGCAAGTTAGTGAGGAGGCTCCTCCCTTCTGCCTCACACTGACAATTCAAACAAGTTACTCCTTGGAAACAGAGATTGTTGGTACATCCATTGGGAGTCATTGCCAGCCATGCTCCAGAGCAGTCCTGCAGGAATCTCACCAGATTCCTTGGCACAACCTCACCTTTGTAAACCAAGTAACATTAAAACCTAATCAGAGTTTGCATACTAAGTGTATCTGCACAGAGCAGTGCTGTGGGGCATTTCCCTTCAATCTGCCCTAGCTGGTGATTCACTAGTTTTTGCACCTATGCCTCTCAAATAGTTTTAACTAATGCTCTTCACCAGAGTCTGGAGGCAGAATTCTCCATGCCCAACTACTGTCCACTGGCTGCCCCTCTCCTGCTTCCTGCAGCTACCAGGCAGGTAAAATCATCAGCCAGAGTGCTCAAACCCAGTAATTCCCTTTTACTAAAGCAAAACTCAACCTTTTCATCCACCCTTTGCTCTGAAAGGAAGGTGGCCACAGGCCGGTGAAAAGACAAAGAGCAAAGCCAAGCAGACAAAAAAGATAATAACCTTGAGCAACTTTTAGTCTCACCTGCTGTCTCATGGACTGGTCCTCCCAGGTGAGGCGTCTCCTGACAGAGGGAAGTTGCAGTAATTGCTTCTCTTAGCCCAAAAGGTACATTGCCACTTACTAACAGCTAGAAGAACAATCAAAAACAGCAAAAGCAAAACTCCCTAAAACCCCTCACTCTCCACCTTATACAGATTCTGCAAGCACTGAAAAGGAGACACAAAGCACCTGGGAAGTCTTTAAAAATCAACAGCTGCAGGAAACTTTCTCGCATGATTGAGCTATAAAGGTCTGACTGCAAAAAAAAAAAAAGGTTTCAGCTGTGTTTTAAGGCAAGTCACAAGCTTGAGCAGCGGTTGTTGCTGCTTGACAATTTTGTTTTTCTGTAGTGAACAGGATGGGCCTTTTGCAGCAGGGGAACAAGTCAAAACACCTTTCAGGGTTGTTCAAATTAGCACATGGCAATGCAGTGTATGTCCCCTCCACACCCACTACTCCAGTACACCAACCGACACATCAATAAATGAGACTCAGCTGGTACAAAAAGAGAAAGGAGGGCTGTGGTTTCTTCCAGATGAGCTGAAATATTGCACAAAGTTAGAGAGACAATAAGAGATGCTAATCCCAGAATGGCAGACTGTAATTAACTAGGCATCTGGAACAGATTACCCAGAGAAATTGTGGATTCCCTATTCCTGGAAGTGTTCAAGGCCAGACTGGATGGAGCTCTGAGTGACCTGACCTAGTGGAAGGTACCCCTGCTCATGGCAGTGGGATTGGAACTGGATGGTCTCTAAGGTCCCTTCCAACAGGAAACATTCTATGTTTCTGTGTTTCTATCATAACAGTGCATCAAATGTCACAGAAGTTTGGGGTATTTTCTCTTGCTAAGACTGGGGTTGATTGTGTTGTTAAAATATTTAGTTTGTAACTGCCCAGCTACTGACAGGGTAAATAGTTCCCTTGTTTGAGGAGTTACAGCCCTCCTATGGCTACAAGCAGTGGTTTAAATCCTCTGCTCCAGGACTACTCCAGAGGGAGCCATTTCACTCTCTTGTTCTGTCCTTCCTTCTCGGCTTTGCTTTATAGCCACCCTTCATGTGTACACATCCTTTTCCAGATTCTCTCTTTTTAAAACATCTTCCTTTCAATTCACCTCCATACAACCACCTTATACACAACTTTGCTCCCCTGGAAAACTTCTCCCGTCTTTCAGACAAAATTTGTTGTTTCTCCTCTATCTGCCCCTATCATCTCTGTTGTTTCAAGCTCCTCAGTCTCCAATTCCCATCCTCTCCTACTCGCTCTCCAATGCTTGTGGAATTGGAATACATGGGGCACGGGCGATTTGAGTGTGAGATGAAGGGTACTGCAGAGTTTAAGACGTCAGGTAACTATTTCAGTCAGACGAGGGCAGTGTTACAAAACACGTTGGTTCCCAGCGCCACACTTCGCTGCTCCTCCTCCCAGAACAACTATCGGTTTGCATTTCGAAATTATCTAGGCTGGAAATAAGTTTTATCTCAGGGGAAAACAAACAAAACCAGAAAAACCCACCTACAAACAAAACAAATTAAAAAAACCCCACCCAACAAATAAAACGGAACCCCAAACCAATAAAATGCCAAAAACAAACAAAACAAAAAAAAAGGAAGGAGAGAGGACATTTTTTGTCAGCTTGTCTCAGAGATCCAGTTCAGAGCATGGCCACACTGACATATCTGCAGAGGAGGCAGCAAAAGCTGTGACCAGGGAATGAGCAGCCAAGGACACACAGAATTTCTGAGGCAAAACTTCTCTGCCAAGGGCAACATGTTCCTGCAGCTCAAGATTTGTGCATTTGTTTTTACTCCTGAAGTTTGAAATTGGATTGATCTGGCCCCTACCGCACATTAATTGTACATCACACTTTTATTTCACTCTTTAGACCCATTTCCTTATTTCTTCCAATTGGACTGCCACAAGTCCTTAGACCTAACATGGAGCAGTAATTCCTTCCTTTGAATAGGCAAGTGACAAAGGTGACAATTCCTGCCTCAGTGTAGAGGTAGATGCCAAGCTCTAGCACATGCTAGATGTAACAATTATTTCATGAACTTCCTTGGGGAGGAGAGTGAATAGGTCAATAGAAAGTTCCCTCACCAAATTGAACTGCAAGCAATCTTTGGAGAGGTAGAAGTAAAGTCATGTGCACATTCAGGAGCATTTGTTTTTGAAAAAGCCCATTTATGACAGAGTTAATTTTCAGTGCAGCATGCTGAGAAGGAGGTGTGGAATTCCCATTGGTGGTAATATGGGTGTTGCAGCTAATTCCTGCACCATTCTTCTTCCCAAGGCTGAGGATCTTTAATTCTTCCAGTCTCATTCTCAAGTGGTCTATCCTACACATAAGGAACTAAAAAAATACTAAGAACTGCCCTCAAAAGCAGTGGGCAACTGAAATACAACCTAAAGAGAGTGGTCAGTCTCACCATCTCTTCAACTGACAAGTTGGAATAGCAGGGTCCATCCATGGCTACAGAAGGACCATGTGAATCATCTGGAGTGAAGAGGCTGAGGTTATATGTTGGGCTTTACCAGAAGCAGAAGAGGGATCTCTAATCACAGTCTCCCCAGACATGAATGTAATTCAGTAAATGGGCAAAATCTGCTCTCTGTGGCAGTCAGACACATGGGAAGGGCAGAGCATGGCTTTCCATCATCTGTTGGGAGCACTGAGCAACAGTGTGGCTTATTCCATGGTGTTCCTTACACCAATAGTTATCAATTGGGCTGATATGTCACTATTAACTGATTTAATAAGTAACTGGACCTCTTAGATAGAGCCTTTATTCTTTCCCTTTCTCCCTTCTGCCTCTGTGCCAAACCCTGTGCTTCCAAATTCAGTTCCAAGCCAAGGAAGCAACCAGTCCTCAAGTTTTTAGCTGTTGCTTATCAGTTTATCTTAGTGTCATTTCAGTGTGGTTTATTCTTCCACAGTAGCAAATACCAAATGCTATCCACCTGGAATTCAAACACTTTAACATATAAAATGCATATGATTAATACTAACACGAATAAGAAATGAAATAATGATGTACTTGTTAATCAGAGGATTTTTTACTTAGTTTACTCACAGGCAGAAAGTTGTATCTGTAAATTACACACAGGCAATTGATGTATAATATCTCCTCCATGAAATGTTGTATTGGGATAATTTCTCAGTCATTTGTCAGATAGTGGTCTGGGTCTAAAGGCTGCCCAACACCTTGGCAGTTGCTGAGGAACAACTCCATAGCTCAGAGGAGAGTAGTCCTCACCATTGTTCTGCTGCCCCCCTGTACAGTGACATCATTTGGGGTTTCTAAGCATTATGCAGTTTGTGTGCTTTCAAAAGAACAAATACTATTGATTGAATTCTGTTTGGTCTTCAGATTGGGTCCAGGGTATTGATTGGTCCGCGGTAGGAATAAAAATGAACCTGCTTTGGATACAAAATCCTAAAGGGATACAGAAATTACTACACCTTCCAGCTCCTATTCAAGTGCAGAATTTGCAGAATTTACTCTCCTTCCTGACTTCAATTGCTTTAGGATAAAAGGTAGTACAGTATTTCCTTGGAAGTTCTGGGATGGAAGGTTTTGCTCCTGATCTTTCCCACCACTCTCCTCAGGGCTCTCTTGAAATGTGTTCAGTCAATTCCTGAGGTGTGGAATAAAAATTTCAGCCTGGTCAAGGATGGAGCAGGGAGGAAGGATTCCATCCCCCATCTGCAGGCAATGCTCTCATTTATACTTATATATATGTTTTATATATATGTATCTATTTTATTTTCACAGAAGCATGGGATTACTGACTGATGCTCAGTTTTTGAGCTCTTCTAGGCCTGGAAGTCTTTTTACAAAATTAGCCATTTTTTCAACAGCGAACAACTGGAAACTGCTCTTGGGGCACAGCTGTCCAAGCAAGTTTTTACTCCTATTCTGCAGCAGTAGATTTATCAAGATTAAAATATTTTACTGACTTTACTACAGAAATGTAATCAAATAAATGGTTAACAATAATGTAAATATGAAATTGTAACAATAAAGCAATGCTGTCCCTCTGCACGTTAACCTAAAGCAGGATATGACCCTTAAAACAGAAGAAAATAAGAAAACTTTAGAATTCAAAAATTATTTCAAAAGCCTTACTCAGGTTAGGATAAAATACTAAAAGGGAGAATCAGTCCCAAATGCAGATGGCTTAAAGTATTTTTATTGACTCTACTATATCAAGAACAGTATTGGGAGAGCAATTCTTCTTATACTAATGTAGAAGCTTAGCTCCAGGAACTTAAATTTAGGCATCTGTATCTGGAATCATGTCCTACCCCCTTCATCCTGTCTGTCTGTCTAACTCTTTGTTTTCTCTACACAAAGCTTGTTCCCCAGTCAAAGAAGGAAGCGAAATTTGTCATGCAGATCTCAGACTGATTGAGCTGAAATGTGGGATTCCCTTTCCTAAAATCCAATCCTACTCCCCGAAAATGCCAGACAAACTAAGCCAGCACTGAGCCAGGAAAAACACAAAACTAGCAGCAGAAAAAGCAGAAGCTGATAGATTTTTCTTTTATTATTTATTTATACACGTACCATCCCCATTCTTCTGGCTGAAGACTTTTCCTTTTGTTCAAATCGGGAGCAATCTCTAATGCAAATGCAAAGGGCAGTAGTGTGAAGGCAGGGGAGGAGGTGGAGAAATGTAAATCCCCAGTTAACCCTCTTCTCTGATCAGTTACTGGGAATGGGGAGGAGGGGGAGGGAAGAGGCTGTGTAGGTTGAAGCAGGAAGCAGGATTTATCACCTCTGCCAGAATTCCATTAACCATTAGCTAAGGGGAGAATCCAGGCTATAGGAGCTCTCCAGAGTCACAAAAAGAGGAAAAACATGGGCTCCAACATGGTTATGTCTCCAAAGTGGATGGATATGGCTCCACACACAGCTGGGCAGAACTGAGAAAAATAATGTAATTTTGAAAATTTTATAGCTTTCCCCCCCCCCATACTTCTATGTTATTATATATTTATAGTTAATAGTTGCTGCTATTTTTATAGCTAGATAGCAGTTCAAGATAACAAGTTTTACTCACGCTTCAGAGATTATAAACTATGCTATTTGTTCTCCCAGTTGTGACCAGGAGATTGAGTAACACAGAAGGAAAGGAAGAAAAATGCAGCAGCTCTAAAAAGGCCCATATCAACAGTCCAAATGCATGTGATAAATTATAACAAGATATCTCAGAGCTTTTTTACCCACTCTCCCACATACTAATTTAGATTAAAATGTGGGGGAAAGCAACACTTGATGGACATCCCATCTTCTTGAGAGAGAGCACTGGCTGTACAGTATTTCTGGATCAGAGCTGATGACAAAAGTCCTGTTGATCAATAACAGCTTGTTGGCAGACTGCCCACGTTGGAGTGATGCAAACACCACAGCACAGGTGTGTGTAACACTCACGTTGTTAAGCCAAGTGAAGGCAGATTTCCTCAGTCCTTATATTCCTTTCTCTTTTTTTTACTTT
>VXBA01003121.1:1440255-1460013 GCA_013399895.1 Serilophus lunatus | reverse complement strand
TTTTTTTTTTTTTTTTTTTTTTTTTTTCTTTTTTTTTTTTTTTTTTCTGGAAGATCCAGTAGTTCCTGATTTGTATAAAAGATTATCTACCTTCCTCACCTTGGTGTCTGGATGCTGTGTTTTTTGCATTTATCCTCAGAAAACGAGGCAACTACTGTCTGTTCCCATTTAACAGCTGACAGAAGGAAGCTGAATAAAAATGAGTTCAAGTTTGGCAGAATCCTAATGTTTAACACCACTGAAGCCCCTCCAGGCACCCCCTTGCTGCCATCTGTCTCTTTGTACCTCTCATCTGTGTGACCTGGAGCCCTTGGTCAGGAAAGAGGGGCTCAGGGGTTGTGACTTGCCAGTTCCATCCATCCCAGTATGTTCTCCCTGGGCCAGACTGCATTTTTACAGATAATTAGATCCAGAAAGCAGGTGTCCCCAGTCAGTGAGATGTGCTACAGGTTGGGAAACACTGGCTGTGACATGAACAGAGACAGACTCCAGTTCACCTCTCCTGTCTGATTTGTGGCCACAACCTGAATGAGGATCTTCCCTATGCCAGGATGGTGAATCCTCCAACAGGTATAAACAGATCCCATTCCTCAGGGACATCTTTACTCTCGTGCCCATAGTTTCTTTCCTTCAGACTCCTGCAGAGTCCAGAAGACTCCAGTTGTACCTTTCATCCTGGTTTCCTGTTAAAATGAAGACAAGTAAAGGGAAGAGAAAGCTCAGGTCATACCTCACAACCCTGTAAGGCATGTAGGGGTACCTCAGCACACACACACACTCCTAGAGACGTCTCCAAATAGACAATCCCATGTTTTCCAGCTCTATTTGTGCAGTCCGTTTGCATACACCATCTCCTAGTAACGATTTCTGTGAGCGTTTTGTTTGAAATGTGCATTAAATTTGTTCTGTGTACCTTGAACTCCTTCCCGAGAATCCCCAAACCCAGCACATGATGGGCACAGTTGAGTGGCTATGTGCCAGAGAGGAACAGAGCTGTGCAGCTACTAATTATAAGATTATAAAATAATAGCACTCAAGTAGCAAAACAGCCCAGTGGAAATGTTACTGTTAAAACTTTTGATTTATTTGTGTGAAAGGGCACCTTCAACTCAGTTTTATGTTTAACTGTTAAAATCCTTTATCATGTTACAATAATTCCTCAGGCAACCAGAAAGATATGAAAAATATATTCTCTTCCTTATGACTGATGGTGAAATTATGTGCTTTAACAGCTACCTACAAACAAAATAACTGTGTTGCACGTGTAAGATAATATTGGTTTTCATTTCATTTTGTGCCCAAACCAGGCTTCTTGGTGCATTTCCTTTCTTCATTAAATTATTAGGGTAGAAAACTGATGAGAAAGAAAAGCTCTGGAGAGACCATATAATAAAACAAGATCTACTTGGATCCTTAAAAAAATAATAGATAAAGGAAACACAGAGAAAATAGATTTGCTCTTCTCATGACGTTTTCCTCATCCTACTACACTCCATAGATTTGTCCTTGCACAAAGTTATGCAAAGAACTCCTGTTCAACCCTTTGGTACTACCCTCCTGTCTTAGAATTACTTCAAATGTATGCTCACTTGGCTACATTAATGACAAAAAAGTGAGGCAATATTTGGATGCCTCAGAATATAGGATGAATAATTAGGATCACAGAATATTTGAGGTTGAAAGGGAGGTCACTGAGTATTACTCATTGCTTATGGTCAGCTCCAGCTGCTTAGGGCTTGTGCAAGTGAGTTTTCAGTATCTCCAGGAATGGGGATCCCACAGCCCCTCTGGGCCCCAGTCTGACCAGACACATGCTGATATTTCTGTTCTCCTGATATCTAATCAGAGGTTCCAGTGTTTCAATCCGTGCCCACTGCCTCTTCTCCTATCACCCTACATTTGTAGAAGAGCCTGGCTCCATCCCCTGGAACATCCCATGAGCCAAGCCCAGACAGCAATAAATTTCCTTCAGTTGCCTCTTCTCCAGCCTGAACAGTCCCAGCTCCCTCTGCCTCTCCTTGTATGTCCTGTGCTCCAGCTCCTGACCATTTGACCATTTTGTTAGTCCTATGCTGGTCCTGAAAATCCCTATCTTTCTGGTACTGGGAGTCCCAAACTGGACATGACACTAAAGATGTGGCCTCAGTAATGCTGAGCAGAGAGGAAGGATCACCTCCGGGACTTGGTAGCTACGCCCTTGTCACAATCCTTCTGAATAGCAGCCCCATGTATCAGCTGCTTCCACAGAGGGAACTTGCACTGCTCTCTGACCTGTTGCCTTGGTCATTAGGGAAGGCATAAATCACTCCTGGTCCGAGTATTGATCCCTGAGGCTGCTGGTAACTGGTTGTTAGTTGGACTTTGGACCACTGATGGATCACAAACAATCCCCTGAGCCCAGCAGTACAGCCAGTTCTCCACCCACCTTATCATCCACTTGTCCAGCCCATATCTCACTAGTCTGGCAATAAAGGTATTGAAGAAAACACTGCTAAAGGCCTTGCTGGAGTTTAGGAATACGACGTCCACTTCTCTCCCTTCATACACAGATCTTATCAGACCATCATAGAAAGTGTTCAGGCTGGAAGGGCACAATTAGCCCTTGGTAAATCCATGTTGGCTGTTCCAAGTCAACTTTTTGTTCTTCCTGTGTCTGGAAATGGCTTAGTAAGAGGATTTGCTGTATGACATCCCCAGGGACTGAGCTGGGGCTCACCAACCTCTAGCTCCCCAGAACCTCCTTGCCCTTCATTTGTCTTTTTCCAGTCACTGGGACCCTTGCTGTGATCAATGACAGAAAGTGGCCTTGCAGAGACACAGGCCAGCTTCTCAAGCTGCCTAGAAGCCTTCCATCTGGCCCCATGGACTTACCTATGGTTAATTAGCCCAAGCACTCACTTGCTCTGTCTCTCTCTACTCTGACTATGGTTTTGCTCCCACGGGTTCTGCAAGGAGGCTCAGACACCTGAGAGGCCAGAGGACCAACCTGAGCAGTGATGAACAAGGCAACAAAGGCAATGAGCACCTCAGCCTATTTTATGTTAGGACTGAGGTCCCCAGCCCCACTGAACAGCAGGCCAACATCTTCCTTAGCCTTCATTTGGCTGCAAAAGTACTTAAAGAAAGAGCTCTATTTGTCTTTCACATCCTTTGCTGAGCTTCACCTCCAGGTGAGCTTTGGCTTTCCTAACCACATCCCTGCATGCTCTGGCAATGCCTTGATACACTTCCCAGGTAGCCTGTCCCTGTTTTCTCCTGTGTACTCTCCTTTTTTGTCTGGTACCTTTTTAAATTGAGATTACTATACTGAGAGTTAGACCTTTAAACTATTTTACCCAGGCAGCCCACTGCAAATTCATATAATCAACACTCTTTTCATCCCAAGTTCCTTTAGAGGTAAAGTTTTCTGATTTTTTTTTCCCCATTCAGTTTCTGATAACCTCCCAAGTTAATTTTATTCTATTATTTTCACCTTATATTTTCATTTTCCTAATACCACTTCTCCCTGAATGTTATGCTCCAACTAAATCCTTGCATAATTGTACTGCCTTTAGTTGGTGACACCTGGTGTTCATTTCACCTATTCCAAACAATATGAATTTACTACATTTTACTGCATAAATCAGTATTAATAAATACATATATATATATTTAAAAATTTGTGATGCCACCCAATCTGATGTCTTTACCACCTGTATATTATATTATATTATAATTATTCTTCAGTCTAGTTACTCATGTAACCTTTGCATTTTGGCTTTATAATCCTTACAAGTTTCTGAACACATCACTGGATGTAGGTTTTGGGGGAAGCAGGAAGATAAAGTTAGACCTCCTCCTCCCAAAATCTTACTTCACTGTTTTGAGAAATCTCACTTCAATGTTGCCTACCATTATAATTCTGATGCTTGTGAGTCATTCAGTTTACTCATGCAAAAGCATGCACAAACATTTGAAATGTAAATTTGTTAATCTTATAAAAATTATTGCTTGATAATTTAAGGACTTGTGGGCAAACAAAGGATCTACAATAGGATATGCTCTGTTCTTTATGCATTCAGCTGCATTTTCAAAGAATCATAATGAATAAATAAGAAAATTCACACCTCATGCTGTCATTTTGGTCATTAATTTCTATCTTTTCTATCTATCAGGAGTTAGGTGGAGGCAAACCCACATACTTTCATCCTTTCAATTTTGTTTCTGGTATTAAATATACCATGTATATTTTTCCACTTTTATGCAGAAAAGCTCTTTCGGTAAGTAGTATTGAACAACTAGACTAGCAAAAATTTTTGCACTAAACCCAAATGCTTTTTTTCTTCTGAAACTTGGATCTATGTGTCTATTTATGTATCTACCCTGAGGTGAAACATGCAAGAATTTTGTTCTATCTACAGCAGTTTTTCATATTCAGTAAAAACAATTGGATTAACTGGGGGGTGTGTGTGTGTAATAGTTTTTCAGTTTCTTCTTCCTTTGAGTCATTTTTTTAAATCTTTTTCACTTCAGGTAAATCTTGGTACTGGTGAGTCAAAGAAATAAGAAATAAAATTTAATGGGAAAGAAAAAAGAAGAGAAAATACTATGGTGTTTGTTTCAGTATTTAGGAATGAACTAAATTCTATTAAAAAAAAGTTTCCCAATTATCTTATTGAGTTTGGGTTAAAGGGGGAGGATCTGACTTTCTGAAGTCCTGGGGTTTTTTTTTGTCTAGAAAAAAAAGAAGAAATGGGAAAAGATAAACAAAACTGAAGTTCTTAACTTTGCAAATTACCTTCTACCTTGTATCACTCAGGAAAATTTTCTGAGAACACTAAAACATTGTAAATAGCCTGATTTTTTGTTATGTTTTATGTTTTATTAAGCAGTCTATGGCCTAGGTCATTAGTCACAGAATCCTATCATGATCAGGGTTGGAAGAGACCTTCTAAGTCATCCAGTCCTGCCATCACCCCTAAACCATGTCCCCCAGTGCCACAGCCATGCCCATGGCCAGGCACAGGGTGGGGACATGCTGTGTGTCACCTGTGCAAGTGGCCATTGCTTGTGGGGCACGACAGGAACCCAGTGCTCGTGCAAGCAGGACGTGTGTGGGGTGTCTGGGTGAGGATGGTGCTCTTGCTGTGCCTGTCTGAGGTCCATGTGTGGGCAGGAGGAGCGGAAAGGAAGGAGGACGCAGCCTTGGCACAGCAGCAAGCCCAGCCCTGTCCCCCAGGCTGTTCCCTCAGGTCCCATCTCACCACCAGCCTCTCCCTCCTGCCCTGGCCCCCACCTGGTGCCTCATCTGGAGGCTCAGCGGGGTGAGAGCTGGGATTCCTCTTCTCCATGAGCATCTCCATCGTCCTCTGCCACAAAGGCATTCATGGGAGCTGCCACCTGCAACCAGCTGTGCCCAGCAATGGGCAGCCCCCAGGCCTGTAGCCTCTGGTGTGCCCAGACCCCAGTGAGGCTTTTGACACGGTCCCACACAACATCTTGATCTAAACATGGCAGAGCCCCTGGTTTGGAGGGTGGGCTACTCTGGGGATGAGGAATCAGCTGGATGGACATAGCCACAGAGTTGTGTCCAGTGGCTCCATGTCCAGGTGGAGGCTGAGGATGAGGAGTGTCCCTCAGGGCTCAGCCTTGGGACTGGGGCTCTTGAAGGTCTTTCCCAATGACTCAGACAGTGGGATTAAGCTCACCATCAACATATTTGCAGGTGACATGAGACTGAGCAGGGCACATAAAATAATAAAGGATGGGGCCATCCAGAGGGACCTGGACAAACTTGAGAAACGGGACCATAAGAAGCTCATGAGGTTCAACAAGGCCAAGTTCAAGGTGCTGCACCTGGGTCAGGGCAGTTCCAGAAAAACTGAATCACAGAGTCATTAAGGTTGGAAGACACCTTCCAGATCATGCAGTCCCACTGTCAACCCAGCACCATCATAATCACCCCTAAACCATATCCCCAAGTGCCACATCCACACACCTCAGGAATGTTTTCAACAGTGATTCACTGTGTCAACAGGCATTTTGGCTTGGATACCTGTGGATTTTTTTCATGTGTTCAAGATCTGAAAAGCAATGTCCTCCAGTCTTCTTTACAGCACTTATCCCAAGCTCAACACAACCTGGAGCAGTGCAATGCCAGTAAAATCTCACCATGCCAGGAAGGTTTCCCGGTTTCAGTCAGAGGAATGTCTGGGATCTTATCTGTGCTGTGAAAAAATGCCTGAAGTTAGAAAGTGGAGGTCTCTCCAGGCTCACTTTATTGCTCTCTGCATTCTCCACCCACCAGAGAAGCAGCTCTCATTGCAGCAAGGGTTATCCAAGTGGAGCACAACTCATGGGCAACACCTCCAGCAAGGGACCCTCGCTCTGAGCCTCTGTTTGTCCTCAGACATTTCAGTTCTTAAAACCAATAGCCTGGGCCACCTTGCAAGTATTAACTGTACTTCACCTGTGTTGCAATCAAGGGCAAAAACGCACCTTTGCAATCCTGAACTTGTGCTTTTAAGCAAGATGTTCCATCAGATTAACTGCAAGAGAAACGGATCAGTCATAAGCTGTGCTCACCTGTCCACTGAGCTATGTAAGGTCAGCCTTTGCTGATATGGGTGAAGGTATGCTGTATTTCTTTAAAAAGGGACTATCTTACAAAGAAATAAACTGGATTTTGAATTTAATATTAAAATGTTTTCATATAATGACAAAAGCGGACTTGTCAGAAGTTCACAATAAAATGAAAGCAAAGAGGGTTCTGAAAACCTCTCTCATATTGGAGCAATGGCCTTGCAAGTTTAAGACCAGGAAAACATGGCAGGAAAAGAAAGAGCTGCGGCAGAAGAGGAGGAAACTGGACAGGTCATCTACGTCAATTTTGCTGGAAAAGCAAAAGATGGATGTGGTTCATACAGACAGACACACATGGAAATGAGGGACATGTTTAGGTCAGCAAGTACCTCATATCCACATTCAGGCAACTCCTACCAGGACATCTCAACTTCTGTTAACATGACTAAAACAGCCCCTTCCTAAGGGATGAATGACGCTAAAACCCCCCAAGAACCAAAGTGTGTGCAAGCAGCAGTAGTACATGTTGTCCTGGCATCTCACACCCTTTTGTTTTCCTCAGACAAAAGTGTCTGAGGAAAATCTATACAAAAGGGCATCCTAAAACCTTATGTTCAGCAGAATAGGTAAGACATCCAGGAAAGAGCACACACTACCTTTAGTCTCACTAACCCATGTCAAAAATCCCAACCCAACCAATCGCAAAAAACCCGACCCAAAAACCCCAGCCAAAACCTAGGGGGGAAAAAATCTATCCTGAGACACAAAATAACTGTCTCTGTTTGTTTCCCACATAGCTTCACTGAAACAAGTCTTTCAAGTCGTCTTGTGGCAGACTGTTTTATGCAATACTCCATTAAGTGTCTCTGAGATGAGGGTTGTTTGTACATCCCATTTTTTTCTGAGGTCAGTGCACTTCTAGTATGAAAAGCCTGTTCCAACTGCCTGTTCCTTGGAGGCTGATAGAGCCAGACTGCCTCTCCAAGAGGATATCTGTCACTCTCTGGAAAACGTGGAAGACTTTTTGTAGTCAACTCTTTATCTTCCATCTCTCAAACCATCCTGCAGGAGTCCTATTCCCTAATTTCACCTCTGTATTTTGCTTTGAGGTCAGATGGTTTGACCTCAGAGGACACATTTAAGTGTCAGAGTCAACAGGGCTCTTCCCTGATAAAAATATTTATCTCAGTTCAGCAGCCTGAGACAAAGTCAGTTCCTTGAGCAAGTCCTAATAGAGCAGTTTGTAGAGACTGTGGGAATAGATGAACAACCCCCAAGCTGTAAAGTGCAGGAATCTACCTCAGTTCCACTCAGATCCCTTCTCACTGAAAGCCGCTGCAGGGTGGGATGTGGGGGGATGGGTTGCTGGTGTTTGTCAGAGGTACAAACAGCAACTAATTGAGATCTGAGACAGGTCTTAGATCTTTCCCTGTTCAGGTCAGCAAAAACAGTTGCTTCCTTTGAAATGTAGAGGGTAGCACTCAGGTGTGTCTTCCCAATCCAGTCATGACACCTTTGACACAGCTCTGTGTGTTTAAAGATCCATGTATAAATCTGACTCCCATGCACTTCATTGTGCTCTCATTATGGATGTGAGGTTTGTTCTGGATGGGCTCCCCACCCACTTCCTGAAAAAGATTCTCTTTTCCAAAACATTCATTTTTGCCACACATTAGGATTATTCTTTACTGGAGGAGCACAGATTTATTTTCCTTCAAGATCCTGAAAACCATTTTTTTTGGTAGTGGTATCCTTCATGGAGCTGCCACTGCAGCCATGGAGAGCAGCACAACATGAGATGGACCATCTGTAAATGCCCACGAGCAAAAAGAGGAATTTACCTGCCTCTTGCCCTGAGGAGATGGGCTGTGAAACAAGACAACTGCTTAGAAAAACACGAGGCTGCCCTTGTCAGTGCCCCTCAGAAGAGCTGCGACAGTGGCTCACAGTGCACCTGGGCAGCTGGAGCTCTTGTTCTGCAGTGAGTGAGTGACAATAATCAGGAGCTACAGGCAGGGCTCACAGCGCCATAGGTGATCTCATCACTAACATAAGTGGAGGAATACTAAGAACAAAGAGTCAGGGTAAGGTACATTGGTCCCAGGCTGAGGGTCTCTACACAGTGAATAGCACCCGTGAGGAGAAGAACTGCAAAAGATCTCTTAATTACGACAAGGATCGTAATGTACCCGACCTTTCCCAGGTATTTAAGTAACTTCTTAAGACAGCCCTGAGCAAATGTCAAACTGGCACATGGTATTGCAATTCCTGAAGAACATGGAAAAACAAGCCCAAGGAGGAGTGAGGATGCCAGCTCCACACTTGTCCTCAGATTAAAAACAGCTCTTAATTTCTGGAAATAGTTCTCAAAAGCCTCAGAGCTTTACAGTCTGTGTCTCATCTTAGCTCAGAGGTTTTCTGGGTGCAGTAATAAAAACATAAAAACAGTGGCAAAGTACAGTGAGTGCTCTGTCTGCACCAGGAAGGAAAACCGTCTCCTTCTTGATTTGTCATGGATTTACAGGCCTAGCTAGCTTGTCTATTTACTTTTTCCAAGCAAGGTTTCAATAGGATACGTAAGATATTTGGGAGAGTTCTGGTGGAAGGAATGGATTAAAAGGAAGGAATGGGTTAAAAGGACTAAAGGAGGACTGTAAATTGCCCAAGTGACCTTGCAGCTGGGAATAACCCTTGATAAGCCTGTGCAAACAGCAGGCCAGCCATCCTCTGGCATGGACTGAGTGTAACAGTGCCTCAGCTTCTGTGCCTCTGCCCGGGCGTTGCTTCGGGGATCTCCTGGCTAGAGAGGTAATGGAAATAAATTTATTCTTTGTGTTCTAGTCGTGAGTTTGTGGTTTTTCTGGCCACCTGCCTGTGCTGACTCACACAACCACTCTCGAGCTGACATAAACCTGCACAGACTACACGAGGGTAGGGAAAAGCTCTTGATTTCAGACTTGAAGTGTACCTAACTAAGCTCTCCCACAACACTTCCATTGGCAAAACTAGGCTTGTTAGAGACCTGCCATGCCTACCCTCCAGCCTTTAAGCCCAAGACAGAATATCCCTGAATACCTTTTGGTGGAAACTTCTACTGTAGGTTTATTTTCTCAATTAAAAACATTCGCAGGACGGGGAGGAGGGGAATCCCATCGAAGCTGTGACATTTTTTAGGATGATTAGCAGCAGTTAGTGCCATTACTCTATATGGTGCCACTTTAACTTCCTTCAGCATATATTCTATAGTTCAGTCACTACACTTACTGATTCAGAACTTGTGGGTGACAGCCAGTCACTGTGGGTGGCTCAGCCAGGAGGCTTTTTTGTGTTCCATGCAAAAGCCAGAAGGGAAAATAAAGTTTCTGATCCATAACCCCACTAGACAATAGCCTCAAAAGAAGGTAATTTGCAACTGCTCTGCTCCTAAGCATGCAGAAATACTGGACTGAGAACAGTATGTGCCGTGAGGACTGTAGCATTACACATAACCAAAAGTGCATTCCAAGCACTCTCTGGAACAGTGTTCCCTCCTGTTTTTCAGTGGATACCCACGCTTAGGAGGTAGCTTCTGACAGCTGGAGAGCTCCTGACAGCCTGAAGAGTGTAACCTAAAAAAGTTTCAATGTTCTTGACCACAAAGAAAAAAAAAAGAGAAGCTAAAAAGCATCAGAGTGAAAGCAGGGTCCCTTAACTTTCTTTCTTGTCCCTATAGACCTGTGTCTTGTACAGCAGCTCTGCCGCTCTTAGGCCCTGCAGTTTCATGGTTTGTAACCAGTTTTCACTGAAGGTGACCAAGAACCTTCTTCTCTGTGCATAACAGCAATCTTTCTGAAAATCACACCAAAAGTTTATTGCAAGTTTGAAACCAACCTGTGTCCAAGCAGGTGTCAGAGGTCCTGCTATTAAGTAAGACTCAATCTTTCAGTCACCTGTGAGAAAGGTACAGGTTTTTTTCCCTTAGCTTTGTCTTATCTTCACTTCCCTTCCATTCAGGTGGTGGGAGAGCAATCAGGACATCTCTGTTACAGGAGCACTCTGAAAAAGATGCCAGTGTTATGGATGTTACCCCACAACAGGGGTGACAAGCCACATGCCTTTCGTTTTGTGGTTTTAGCTTTGGGTGTATTATGAACATAGCAGCACCTGCAAAAAGGGCTGTTTCACAAGTCTGCTCACCTTCTGCACTGGATGCTCCCAGGACAACAGAGTATGAAACTTTCCTAGCTGAAAACAGAGACCTGCTGCTCCTGTGAGAGAGACACTATTTTAGGGGTTTAGATCTGACCTTTGCAGAGCTCTCCTCTCTGAATTACCTAATCTTTCTGGATCACCATGTGCTTCCAAGAGACACTACACTGTTAATAAGTACTTGTATCATTACCCTGTCCCTATTTTAGTTTATACTACATTTCACAGCAAGAGGAGCAGACTAAGCTCTCTATCCTTCTCCATAAGGGTATGGGTCACATCTCGTCTTATTTACCTGTGGACAGCCCGCACCCGTATTTATCAGGATACTCTGCTCACACCGATGGACAAACACACAATCCTAATTTACCGGGCTTGCACCACAGGTCCTTCCCGTCTGTAAAGGCTGATTTGGGTGCTAATGTCCTCCAGGGACTTGGCATTGCCTGTCTCTCACAGGACAAGCAGGCAGACCTGGCCGGCTGAGATAATTTCTGCTTGCTGCCTCCCCTCCTCCAGAAGGGAGCATCTGAAGCAGCTGTTAAAGGATTATTGTTGGTCCCTCTGGGAGCCCTTTGAGGATGCTGACGATGTGCAGAAAGACGGGCATTAGGCTTTCCCTGTTCACATGCAAATATGTGAAATCTCACCACAGTCAAAACCTGCTGTTCTTGCCCCACTCCAAGCCTGACAAACCGCCTGACCTCCCATCTAGGTAACAACTAAGGCTGTACATTTTATAGCCCCATCACAGAGTGCTACAATTTTTGGATTAGTGCAGACTGGTTGGATTCAAACTACATCCAATCAGGCTACTCTGTGTGCACAGGATGCAGGAGACCCAGTGGCCTCCTTTAATTCCTTTTATAAGTGACTATGAGTGTTTGAAAGTCAATCAGGTTGTGCTGAATTAAATGACTCACGGGCATCTGGGCTAATTTGTCAGCTTTAGCATATCTAAAATTCCAAGTGTTCTCAGACAGGGTTCAAACAAGTGCTGAAGTACAGGCCCTCTCCTGAATCGGTAGCTCCAAACCTGCCCTTCTGGGGCACGTAATGGGATGCTAAAGGTCTGGTTATTTTGTGGATTCTTTTCCTTAAGGTCCTCTGACAATTCCCAACATTAAAAGGTAATTTCTTCTCTGAGTTTCAACTCCAATCCCGCAAGGATACCCGGAAAATCATATTTTTCATACAATAGGCACCTTGCAGCTGTGTTCGAAGGTGTGAAAATCCTCTTTATCAAGCTGGAGTAGTTCAGTAGAACTAAGTTCACAAGAAACAGAGCAGAAGATTGTTTTGTCTTGAAGATGCAACAACAAGGGAGAAAAAAACCCGAAACAAGGTAATATTTTCACTTATTGCATACTTAATGTTAACAGCTGCAACATGTACATAGACACAAGTAGAAATTACAAAAACCGAGCCATGAATAAAGGGGCAAAATAAAGAAAAAAATGTGAAAAATCGTAAAATATTTACCATGTGCTTTCCTCAATACCAGAATAAGAGAGGATGGTCTTGAAGGTGACTTCAAAAAATAAAACAGGACATGGAAATACAGCTTCTCCAAAACAATTACAACTCAGTTGGTTCAGATACTCATCATCTATTAGGGAGCAATGAAACAGCAAAAAAGTGGCAATATTAATCCTGTCCAGAGAGAGGAGAGCATTTTATCTCACAATCTTTTCATTCCTCAAGGTAATGTTCTTGCAGTATTCCATGAGTTCTTGGGCATTGCAGTACCTCTTTCTCTCGATGGAGTTCAAGATCCTTAGGGCAATGAGGAGGCCATACAGCAAACAGGAAAATTAGATTTCCAAGTACCTCAAATATTTATCAGTTCTTGCAGCTTGTATAACTTTCAAAAATAATAAGCTCTCCTTACTGTGATGGATTTTGTATGTTATTATTTCAGTTCTAGCACTCGTGTATCTCTGGTGATGCCAAAAGTGGAATAAAACCCCTGACTACAGATACAACATGTTAATAAAATTAACTATCAGTTCAGTTACCTGGCTTCTATCTATGCTATCCATTCTGGGCTTTTCCTTCAAAACTTGCACACACAGACAAGAAGATAATCAGCATTTTCCAAAGAAATTCTGTAAAATCAACTTGACCAATAGAAATAGTGGTGTAATGTTAAAATCCCAAGCACAGGCTTTGTCAGCTCTGAAAATGTATGGAAACGCTCATTTCCTAAGGACATTTTCTACAGTGCTCATACAATGTTGTCAAAGTGTTTTTCCTTGTACCTGTTCTTTGAGCAGCTTTATGCAAAGCAGAAATGAAGATGCCAGCCTTTGCTGGTATCTGTTTTGAGGACTGTTGCTGTTGTCAACACAGAAGTATTTAAGAAAATAGGCCCATACCCAACAGAAACTTGTATTAGCCAGCTTGTACTCCTGCCTCAGGATGGGCTCAAATTACCTTCTGAAAATTATTCCCCACGTGGTTGTATAGGAGTCTGATGATGTATGTCCAACCAATCCCAGAGAAAACAAACATTTCCAGACAATTTCATTTAGGTTCACGTGAAGCTTTGATTAGTTTCAATGTGGTTGGGATTTGATCACAAAGGAGTTACACAACTACTAAGAAAAAAAAATTGGTAACCAAGCAGTTTAACCAACATAGGAATTTCCTCTTCAAAAATTTACTTGGTTAACGCAGAAGGGTTGGCAATTAGGTGAAGGTAGAATTAAAACATCAGTCTTTCACCCCTTAAGAGGAAAATACTAATGCCACAGCCCTCATTATTGACCAGCAAAGATCTCTTTTCTTGTGCCACCTTCTCTAAAGATGAGAAGCATTTTGGTTTTATTTGTGCCTTCAAACACAAGGCTTCTCTACACAGGCAGCAAGTAAGCAAACATGGTTCTTTCTCAAGGAATTAATGTGGCCACTGAGACAGAATGGAGAGTGAGATTTAATTAAGAACGATGAAGTAAGAGATATTGTAGTCATTGGTGAGGAAAATGTTGCAAGTAGCGAGAGTGCCCAGTGTGTGACGTCCTGCTACAGGTTAATAATTTTTGTACCGAGATCTGGAAGAGTGGTAACTGTGATTCAGAAATAATTTCAGAAATCATCATTTTTCCTCGCTCAAAAATACATTCATAATGCAAAAAGTGTTTTATTGAGCCTCTTCAGTTAAAATTAACACACACACACAAAAAAGTCAAGAAAAATAACATATTGGAGTCAAACTGTAAAATCTTGCCTTACTCACAATCACAAAGTTATCCTGTAAAAAGTTACTGACAACACATCAGCTGCCTCTGTGGAAAGCAGAGCTTCCTGAAAACTGAACTCTTGCATATACATATGCAATTATCACTTTCTCATAATCAAAATTAACTATATTTTTTTCCTGAGTTAATTGCTGGCTTGCTGAAGAATAAAAACAGGTGAAACAGAAATGCATTTTGCCTCCTTTACAACACACCTGCTCCAGTGAAAAGGATCAGGGATTTTGTTTGTGACCAATCAGGGTTTTACAGTTTTCTGACTCCATCTGCACCGTTTATCACGGAATTAAAACAATGCCACATTGTTGATAAAAATCAAGTACTTATACCTGGTGCAGGAACAGACCACAAAAGCTCGTTTAGCTGCAGGTAAATATAAAGAGGACACTCTATTGTTACCCTTTTATAACAGGTTGATCAACAAGTCTCCAAGCACTTTTACAAATATTTGGTTAAATGTGAAAATAGCTGCACTCCTGATATTGCATACCATTAACTCCCTTTTACAGGGCAGGAAAAGCAGCCAAATGGAAACAAGTTCGCTGAAGTTTTACAGCAAATCTAGAGCTGAACTAGCGAGGAAAGTGAAAAAAACCCCGTCGCTTTATTATTCAGACAAACAAAAGGCAATTCTTTTCAGATAGGAATTATCTCTGGTTATCTCATGCAGGTATTCAGAAAATTCAGCTGTTCAAAAGGTCTTGTTAGGGGTTTTTTTTTACCTCTCTAGCAAAGAATTATTAGCAAATAAATGTCAAATTAGTAATCTTTCTGAAGCTATAGAAAATAAGGTGGGGTTTTATTTTTTATAAAAGATGATTTGAGCAATAGTCAACATTTTAAAAACAAATTATAATTAAATTATCAGTTGAGAAGATCTGACTCTGCTAAATCAATGTTAACTTTGTCCAAGATTACATTTAGATCCAATATATAATTTTTGTTTCTCAATTGGAAAAAATAAATCTTTAACATTTTTTTATTTTACCAATTAGTATTTTTCCATATACATCAGCAAAACTACATGTATTTGATTCTAATTTATACTGAAACAGTGCTTTCACTGTTCATTTAAAGCCAAGCACATAAGAATTGAGTAATTTTCCTTTTGCAAATTCACATGAAATATTTTTAAATGTTATAATGTATTGATGTAATTTCTTTCTAACAGAACAGTGAGATCATTTTGCATCAAAACTCAAATTCGCTGATGCATTTTAATTGCTTCAGTTCCTTGAGTTGTTCGCTGGCACAGGAGTAATTATAAACTTGGCTTAATTGGCCAAGTAGTTTGGATTTATGGCTGCTTTGTGTTACACGTGAAAAAAAAACAGTGAAAAAAGTGCCAAGTATCAGGAAAAAAAGTATAATAAATTAAACTTGTCATATAATTTGTGCGCTACAAGAGTAGGATTATTTTAATGTGAGTAGCAGGTCAAATTTGTAGGCCAACTTCTGTATTGATGTAGGAAAATGCAGCTGTATTTATGATACACCCAGAAAAAAATCCAACAAAGAGCAGTATTTGAATTTTTATTCTCGTTATATAGTAACAGAGAAGAAACCAATTGAAACAACATGCACCTAAATAAAAGTGAAGGTCACTCGTTATTACTGACAGTTTCTTCCCTCTAGGAGACGGCAAAGAATTTCTTAACTCTGAGACTTTGGGAGGAAAAGGGGGAAAATATAAAATAAAATTGAGGACCAAGAAAAGTCTGGGCAATTTTCTGGATTTCCATCTGTGTGGGGCTTGAAACTCCTGAAACAGTTTCTGTAAGGCTGAGGAAGAAGTGAGAATGTTCACAAGGACACACCTTTCTAATCTGCAGGCACATGAGACCCTCTCCCGGTTCCCAGATAACAGGGTAATTGGTTTAAAAAGTTGTGTTTTTGCAGCATATTTAGTTAATACCCTAACAAAGGAGTACCTTCTGCTTCATTCAACAGCTAGAATGAAAAAAAAAAGATTATATTTGAAGCTGCCCATTTATCTTGATTTTTCAAATATACCTGCAGCAGGTAAATTTATGTGTGTGTGCGTTCATAGTAATACCAGCCAGATGCAAACGTACTTCCAAAGTCAACATACATTTAGTTTCAGCTTAGTTATTAAATGACTAATTATGTTCCCGGGTTTGATGTAGTTTTTATGGGTGAGTGCACAACTGTAGTGTCTGTGATAAAGTGTCAACCATAAAGATCTCCTTCTATGGGGGGAAAAAAAAACCGCACAGAGGACACCACGATTTTGAATACCAGTGCTTGGAGTTTTTTTCCCCAGTTGTGGGATTTAGCATAGGATTTCCCTGGAGATACTTGTCTACTTGTAGTTCTATTGGAATGGTAAAAGGAAGCCTTGTGTTGTAATCGCAAAGTGTCAAGGGCAAGACCATCCTGATGTGCTGGAGTAAGTACTCTGGTGTTTGGTTTTTGGGAGACCTTATCTCCCACTGCTCTGTGATTTTGATTAAACACAGGAAACACAAGCAAACATCAGATGTACAATGGAGCATATGGCACGTTGGGCATTAACTGAGTAGGAAATGGACTGTGTTAGTGAGGTGCCCACAGAAACAAAGCAAGTTATGATGAATGACCTCATTTCAGTCTTCAGCATCCTCATGAGGGGAACACGAGAGGCAGGTTCGGGTCTCTTCACTTTTGTGGCCAGTGACAGGACTGGAGGAAACGGCATGAAGAAGAGTTGGGGTGGTTTATGTTAGAGATCAGGAAAAGTTTTTTCATCCAGAGGGTGGCTGGGGACTGGAACAGGCTCCCCGGGGAAGTGGTCACAGCACCAAGCCTGACAGAGTTCAAGAAGCATTTGAACAATGCTCTCAGGCACGGGGTGTGATTCTTGGCGTGTCCTGTGCAGGGTCAAGAGTTGGAACCGATGATCCTGATGGGTCCCTTTCAACTCAGGATATTCTATGATTCTGTAAATGGGTGGGCAGATCTACCTTATGGAACAGGGTAAAGGAGGTGTTACAGGAAGCCAAAGGTATCCCATGGTAGGCTATACAATGGTAGGTGATGCCAGACACTTTAAAAGATCAGTTTATTTATTCAGATGCTTAACACCAGTTTATAGAGAGGTTAGCTTTTATGCCTGTAAAAAGCCCAAAACATCCAAATATTGTTCCCCAGCATAAATATGGAGGAGGAAGTGGTTTGCCAAACATTGAACTATTAATATTTGATTGAGATAAAGGTGTTTCGATTAAGTGCTGAGATAACCAGCATTCGGCTGGGTCACCTTGATGCTATCCAACACCCTAAATTCTGGTCAGTGAACTCTGGGCTATCCAGCAGGACCACAATCGCTCTCCAGCAGACAACCTCCTGCCCCTCCCAAAACATGGAGCCATTCTGAAAAACCAAACCCTGTCCTGGTCCGTGCTCTAGAGGCTGCTTATAATCCATTAATAAAATGAATGCTCAGCATCTTGCCCTTCGAATGCCAGCTTTGCATAACTAAAACACAGTAACACGCGCATTTTGGATGAGATAAGATGGCCAAGAGCTCAGTCCTCGACCAGAGAAGACCAGCTGAACAGACTCGGCAGCTTCTGCTGCCAAGAGGAGGCAACATCCCCCTCCCCAGCTCTGCCTCTGCTCCAGCTCTCCCGTTCCTTTGACCTTTGTTGGCAAGCTGAGTTAACCTTGGGGAATATTAACCCAGAGTGGAGAGAGAAAAAAAAATAAGCATGGTTTTACTACGTTAGAGTTCTGAGAGGCCAACCCTTGAGTGAGCCAGATACCAGCCAGGAAGGGAGAGAATAACAGGGGGAAAGAGGGTGGGAATGCACTGCTCAGTGACCAGCTCAGCCCTCTCTGAGAAGAAAAGGTGTTAACAGGGGCAATCAGCGACTCGCTGGCTTATGCCCAGATCTTCAAGTCTGTAACTAAGCAGAGAGCCATTCATTTTAACAGAGCCGAATCTCCCCCACCTCCGGCAGGTCTGATGCTGTTTCCCGACGCACAAAGCATGTCCTCGTAAAGGGTTTAAAAACCTCGCTGGCAAAGCAGCACATCGCTCCTCGGCACAACATGTTTGTAACCTTTTTACCGTGTTCTTCTGCCCAATTTTGTTCGTAACAGCTGACTTGATGTAGGATCTTAGAAGTGGGTACATACAGACAACAGGAACCTGCCTTTATTTTTTGTATCTCACTTACTCCTTATCTGCACGACACTTGGACAAATTCAAAGTGAGATCCAGAATATTCTAAACTCAAATACCTTTTTGAAATATATATTTTTCGGTACCCTAATAACAAAGTGAGCTTTGTCTTGAGAGAGGAACTAGACACCACCAGTACAGGACTACATAAGCTCCCACATTACTTTCAAAGCGAAAAAAAGAAAAAATGTGAGTGTCTCAAGAAGAGAAATGTTCAGGTAGAACAGAACAGGTTTTGAGGGATTTGTTCTTGTGGCCATGATGCCAAGTGACAATTTGCAGGGCCTTTCCCTCCATCTTGATAAGGAAATTTAACAGGGAAACCGTATGATCTGCTTCAAACCCAAAATATCTCTTAAGCTCTGTAAACTAAAGACAAGGACATATCACACGGGGTGGGCATGTTAGAGAACCAGAGAAGATGACAATGCAGTGCATTTTGGTTGTGATTTGGGACAATTTTACATTTTATACTTGAAATGAAATTTGAGGTCTAATTCCTCCAACTGAATCCATACTGCAAAATTACTGAATCTTACTGATTCCTTCTGGGAGCACATGAGCAGAAATAGCCTCACAAATGGTGCAGCTGGAAAACCTAAGCTAAAGTGTAAAGCCAATACTCCTCAAGTTTTTGTATTAAAGGGCCTGAAGATCCATTAATTCTCTTTGACTAAACACATAGAGATGGAAAAATACTGAAGGTACGATCTTGGTGCACTTGATGTAATTCCTTGATGTGCATTTGAAAATATAAACCAACCCCAGACTCTCAGCATGCCAAACTTGTGTACTTTGCCTTATCTGTAATCTCCACGCAGAGATGTTAAGCGCAGCATGCAGCAATACTGTGGCTAATTTGGAGCTGATATTAACAGTGAGTGGAATTTCTTCATTCGCCAACTTACTTTTCCAGTAATACTCTGAAGTTTTGAGATATAAGTAGATTTTTTTTTTTGTTCCTGTAGAGTTCAGCTCTAGCAGAGAAAAAACCCTCAGTCATTGTATCAGAGATTAAGCTGAGTTGGAAGGGACCCATCAGGATCATCGAATCCAGCTCCTAGCCCTGCACAGGACACCCCAAGGATCCCTCCACGTTCCAGAGAGCATTATCCAAACATTCCCTGAACTCCGTCAGACTCAGTGCTGTGCCCACTGCCCTGGGGAGCCTGTTCAGTGCCCGACCACCCTCTGAGTGAAAAACGCTTTCCTGATCTCCAAACTAAACCTCCCCTGAGTCATCTTCATGCCATTTCCTCGGGTCCTGTCCCTGGTCATGGGTAGGTCTGGTCACAGGAGCTGCCACAAGTCACCAGAGCGTGGTAAGTAATTCGACCACTGAGACTGCAGTAATTTTCCAGAGCGCCCGTTATTAAATGGCCCTAAAAAAGCCAAGGAAAACAGAAGTCATTTCCCCGGGCTGGTATTTCACGAGCAATCTTTATCAGGCGCTGACCCGCCTTGCTCAGGGAAGCGTTGTGACTCCTCATTTACCTGCAACACCCTGAAACGGAGGCCAACAGGGATGAACGGGAGAGTTAAAAAAATTAAAAAAAAAAAAAAAAA
>VXBA01003121.1:1376902-1440229 GCA_013399895.1 Serilophus lunatus | reverse complement strand
AAAAAAAAAAAAAAAGCAAAAAAAGCGCCAGGGATACTCCGGCTGGAGCAGCAAAAGCCAAATCTGGGACAGCACCGGGGAGGGGGCACCACCTCCTCCCTCTTTGCTTCCGTCCGCCTTGTTTGTTTCGCAAACGCCCGTGGGAAGAGGAAGAGGGTTGGGGGGAGGAGGAGAGGGAAGACCCGCCCGTGCCCTCGGCGGGGATGGTGGGCTCAGTCCCCGCCGGGGGGGATGGGGGCAGCGCCCTCCTCCCCGCCCGCCGCGGGAGGAAGGGGCCGGGCGGCGCATCCACCTGCCCGCACCTGCCCCTTTCCCCGCACCGTGACTCCTCCCCGGCCGCAGCGGCTGCTCCCGGCTCCGGACGCCGCGTTCCATCCCGTCCCGTCCCGCTCGGCGCCGGCGAGGGCAGCCTCAGGTAAGCGCAGCTCTGCCGGCCTCGCACGGGATCTGCTCCCCCCCTTGGAGAGCCGAACCACCGGCGGCCAGGGAAAGGGAAGGTGGGAATCGCCATCCCGGCCGCTCCGAGTTGCGCCTGCTGTTTTTGGCTTTTAAATGAAGGAATTCCGGCTTTGCTTTACGGAGGGAACGCCCGCGGGGGTAGAAGGCGCCGGCTGATGACAAAGCGAGGGGGGGACCAGCTCGCCTCTCTCCGCGGTGGTCCCCCCTTGCTTTTCCCGGCCGCCCGCTCTCCGCGGCTTCTTTCCCCCCCCCGGGGGATGGAGCGCGATGAAGTCGCGGTTCCCCGCGGGTCGATGCGTGAGGGAAGCCGGGAGCTGAACTCGCACGGAGAAGGCGGATGGGTGCCGTGAATTCCGTGAATCCAGCGCTGGGGAGTTGGGCAAGGGAAGGTGCTGGGAGCCCACCGCGCCCCTCGCCAGGTGGAGCTTGCCCAGGTCTTGCTGTCGTGATGAAGGGGCGGGAGATTAAGCAACTTTCTCAAGGTCACCGAGCGAACAGTCGGTCATGTAGAGAATAAAACGGAGCAGCGTTTGGTTCTGGGGCCACTTCAGTGTGTGTTAATGCTTCGGTTTCTTGCAGAGGCGCTAATTTCTGCTTAAAGTTGTCGCACCTCGGCAAGTGGTTTTGGAAGAGTAACTTTTGTCACCGAAACTTCTGGGGCAAAGCTTTGTGAGCCGAAATCAACGGCACTCCACACCTTCCCTCAGGTGGCTTTGTGTTCATAGCTGGGCTGGCCCTCGAATTTCACCTCGGGTTCCTGGGTGGGTGTCAGTGAATTTAAGGGGCTGTTCTCACATTGAACCTTTGTCCTAAGTATCCTTGTTTGCCCTGAGTAAGGTGATAGTGATGCATTTAGTGCTTTAGAAAGAGCCAAAGGAAGAAGCTTGGATGAATTACAGTATTAGGTGGGGAGAGTTTTTTACAGCATTTTTGATTTTTACAGTATTAGGTGGGGGAAGAGACGGACGTTGTGTGTGGCACAGATTAATCAACTGGGAAGTAATTGCAATTGTGGCTGTTACATACAAGTATCAAAGTAAATGTGAAGCCAAAAAACAGGTGGACTAAGATAAAATTAGGTATCAAAGTAGGAATCAACATGTCTTTTTTCCTTTTTCCTTTCATTCTTAAACGGTTAAAAGTTATACTGGTTCATATGACAGTTAGCAAATCTATCATGATAGCCTAGTCTGCAAATACAAGTAAGTTGAAACTATGTTCCTGGATGTTAAAGGAAAAACAAAGCAACTCATTATTAATAGAATCACAGAATACGCTGAGTTGAAAGGAAACCATCAGAATTATCGAGACCAACTCCTGGCCCTGCACAGGACACCCCAAGAATCCCACCATGTGCCTGAGAGCATTGTCCAAATGCTTCTTGAACTCTGTCAGGCTTGGTGCTGTGACCACTTCCCTGGAGAGCCTGTTTCAGTGCCTGATCACCCTTTGGGTGAAAAACATTTTCCTAATTCTAGGTAGCTGGTCAGAATATTCCTTTTGGAGTTGCCAGTGCTGATGATACGGGCTTTTCCTCCTGTGTCAGTCAAGTTTGGTCCACATTGAGTAGTTCCAGTGCCACAATGGTAGCCCAGCAGTGTCTGTGCTACTGTAGCAGTACTTCCCCCACATCTTTGATGCCTGGATAACGAAACCTGTTTCTGGCAACATGAGCCTCCCCCTGGAGCGAATTCAAACTTGCCAACAGATTTGCTTTTCGTTCTTCTCTGCCATAGACCTGTTAGAAGTGGTTTGCAGCTCCTCAGGATCTGTAGTTCACAGGTTGAAAGTAGCTGACTTGAACAGATATCTAGAGAAGTCTGATTTGTTAACATTACTGGGTTTTATTTTTCTGCAGAGTGGGTACCTATTGCTACCATATTCAGATAATATTTATAACTCAAATAGGGTAAACAAGTATTCTTGAGAGGTTTATTTCCTTGTCAGTGACTTTCAGTGACGTAGGCAATTCAATTTTACTGACAGAAGATAATAATTCGATACGAAGCAAATACGCTTCTGCTAGAAAGTTACTTGCTTCTGCTTTGGAAGAAGGGAGAGGCAGAACTGGGGATGTGATCTAAGGAGAGTAAAGAATCCAAATCCTCCATCTCCTGTGATGTGGTGGTGGGTGCTGTGATCTCCAGCTGCTGCCTGACCAATAGGTCCATCTCCTACTGTGCATCTGGTTATTCTGGGCTCTTACTTCTTTCTACTTCAGAAATGGTTGTTTTTGTAGGGTCTTCTGTCAGTCATCATCCACTCAGTCAGGCAACAGCATTTCAGCCTCCTTCCCCAGCCCACTGTTCCTAAGAAGGGCACATGTTGTACTTGTGACAGGCAGAGTGTCATGGAAATGTCTGTATTCAAAGAAGACAAATAGATGATCATTTGTAGTACAAATATGGCACCTTAAAGCTGCTTAAAGAGAGACTACTACACACAGAGATTTTAAATGCCTTTTTCTTTTGCATGTGGAAATAGAATTAAACTTGATTTCCTGACCTCAGGGATACTGTTGTGGACTTCATTGAGCTGCTGCTGATACTGTCTATCAAGAGGCACTGTATTTTGACACCCGTTGATAAGTATTTCTACAGTGTGATGATATTTCAGGAGCTAATCTAAGGTAGCTTCAAACCTATTTCTTAGGACCTGTGGGAATGACAAGGTTTTATTTGTGGCAACCTTTCATGCAAATATTTACATAGTCTCATGTAGTTCTCTGGAAGATGTGTGATGTTACCTCATGGGCATGCTGAGTAGAGATCACCTCTGTGGAGAGGGTTTGCTGAAGGGCCAGGACATTGGAAGAACATGATTTTGATGACTTTGAGTCATCCAGTCAATTCGTCTTTGACCCCTCCCAGAGGATAAATTTTACGCTGTGGAGTAAATGACAATAATTTTCTTTACTCCTCACAATAAAAATATTTAGTGCTATTTCCCAAAGTGTCAAGGAAATCTTTTTAAGAAATGAAAATCTTACTTAGGATTTCCTTTTTCGTTCATGCCTGAGTTTATTTTAGCCTTTCTGTGCTTCATTTGCATGTCATGATGACTTATGTTCAATAGGAATCTTGACCATGTTTCTTTCCTCTTGTCCTGGTAGCAAAGGCAGGGATTGTCCTGTTCTGTGAAATTGCTCTGTGAAAAGGTAATGAGAATGGATCTTGTTTTCCCTTTTTTTTTCTTTATTGCCACTCTAATCTTTCCTCCTTACCATCATATCATGGCTATTGTATTTACATGCATACTGTTGAAACTTCTTGGTGGTCATAAAACAATTGGGAGTAATAATTAAAAAAAGAAGCATATTTCTTTTCTAGTGTCACCAGCACCATAACTTGTTGGACTGCCCTTTTTTAGTATTGAGCTTTGCAGTGAAATTACTCCTTTGCTGTCTTAATGAGTTTTGCCAGTTTGTTCATTTGCACATACTGGATAAAGGGAATTTTTGGATGTGACACTATATTAGTCAGGTTCATGTAGAATGTTTGGATGCTTTTATGCTTCCTCCATTTAGAAGGACTTCTTTTATTTGGCTTTTACTTTTTTCTGCCCTCTCCCATCTTCCTTGTTTGGCTGTTGTTGCTTTTATATAGGTCTAACTGAAGAACTAGTTTGTTTTTTTTAGTTCTTGTTTTTGTTTTGTTTGGGTTTTTTTTCAATTGTTGGTAACTATCATAGAGCTTAGCAAACAAAAAGCACAAAAGGAAATAGCACAAAATATGTATCAAAGCAATACATAAACACAGGAAGTAAACTGTTGCCAGTAATAACTGGCTTCTTTGGCCAAGTTGAATTCACAGTGTCAAATTAGGATATCTGGAAGGAGTTATTCCATCCTATTAGCTTAGGCATGGAAAAAGCCTTTAGCGATACCAATATAAAAGCTTGTGGAAACGAATTAACAATTACGACATGATGTGTTCTGAGGAAGTTCAGGTATTATTTCTTGCATAGAGAACCAGGGTAAAAACCAGCAGGTCAGGTTTCATGAAAAAAAGTTGTGGTTAAACCTTTAGGGTTTCTTTGCTGTTTATTCTTTCTGTTGTCTTTTCGGGATGTTGGCTCCTGACTAGAGATGGACACTGGCTGTATGAAGGAGCCATGGCTTGATGCTGCTGTAAGGAGGCAAAAGTGGGAGTCTTGCCTTTGCCCAAAAGTCACCAGGTGAGGGGTTTTGGAGAATGTAGTGGTGGGGACCACTTAGAGCTGAGCAGCACCTGGAGTGCTGTGTCCAGTTCTGGGCCCCTCAGTTTAAGAAAGATGTTGAGTTGCTGGAATGTGTCCAGAGAAGGGCAACGGGGATGGTGAAGGGGCTGGAACAGGAGCCCTGTGGGGAACGGCTGAGGGAGCTGGGGCTGTTCAGCCTGGAGAAGAGGAGGCTCAGGGGTGACCTTGTTGCTCTCTACACCTGCCCTAAGGGAGGGTGTGGCCAGGCAGGGGTCGGTCTCTTCTCTCAGGCCCCCAGTGACAGGACGAGAGGACACAGTCTTAGGCTGCGACAGGGGAGGTTTAGGTTGGATATCAGGAGGAACTTGTCCACAGAGAGAGTGATTTCCCACTGGAATGGGCTGCCAAGGGAAGTGATGGAGTCACCGTCCCTGGATGTGTTTAAGGAGAGGTTGGATGGTGAATTTAGTGCCATGGTTTAGATGTTTAGCTGATGGGATGGTGTTGAGTAGGTTGCTAAGTTAGGTAATAGGTTGGACATGATGGTCTTTTCCAACCTTGTTAATTCTGTGTAGGTAACACAACCCTGTGCTTGGTGCTTGTCCTGTCCAGTGGACAGAGTGGCTGTCACTGGTAAGGAGGAGGACAAGCCTTTGGAAGACCTAAAAAATCTATATTCATTTAAATAACATGTTATCAAATGAGGTACAACTGCTACTGCAACTTTTTCTTAAAGATCTGACTTACAGAAATCCATAGAAAAGCTAAAAGAAAATTAAAAAAACCAAACTCCACTATTGGACTGAATTTGTTTTGAATTAATCTTTTTTTTAAAAGTTTTGTATTGTTGTTTGGGTTTTTTTGCTTTTTTAATTTTTGAAAAATTTTACTGGAAATAATGATGTATTGTTATAATCTTAATGACTCATAGCATTAAGATTAACACTTCTAAGGCGTATGTGAGAAGAAGCTCAGGTACTTCAAGTAGTAGCTGCCAGCTGTAAGGCAGTACATTTTCCTGTATTCATCAGTATACTGTGTCAGTGATGGCTTTTTACTCCCCTTATCTCCTGTCACTAGGAACAGTGGCTTTATTTTTGTACTTTCAGAGTTGCCAAAGAAAAACACACTCTGTTTTGGACTTTCTGTGTTTCTGGACGTCCAAATGCTGGTTCTGCTCCACCCATACTGGAGTAAACTGAAGTTTTTGAAATTCAGAGGCTGGACTGCATATGACTGACAGGTCCTCTTCATTATTTGGGTACTTTTTCCCCAAAGCCAGAAGGTGAAGCTGACCTGCAATCCTCTGGCACTCTGGGCCCTGTCTCTTACACCTTGAAGCCTCCTGAGGAGCAGGAGCTTCATCCCTGTTTCCTTTCCTGGGATCTTGAAGGTTTTTTTCTTTGGATGTACCCAGTAAAATGCCATTATAACCCAGCAGACATCAGGAGGGATGAGTGGCAGTGGATAGCTCTGCATTCCCACTAAACCCTTCTGCATCAGAGTGGGATTACGATACTTTTACATGGAGTCTACTTAAATATATCTGATGTATGAGGTGAGTTAGAGGCCAAAGTATTGAACAGAGATAGGACAGACCAGTTTCTTCTAGCTCTGTGGTTGTTGGGGTAGAGAGTGTTTGACAGGTCAGTTTGTTTCTCCATGACCCAACTTCCTTATCTGAGAAGTAGTTCCCTTGATGTACTTGTAGACCATTTTCAAGTGTGGGAGTGATGTGTGCTTGAGAAAACTAGATGATATCATTATTGGATAGTATGCATTGATTTTTGCCTTAAACATTTGCAAACTAACAGGAGTTCAGTGGGTTTGGCTTCATCTGTTTTTAAAACACTAGCAACTGTGTATGTGGAATACCATCAATATCTGTGTGTATCTGTGACTTCCCTGCATTTTGTGGTGTGATAACAGAAAACTGTTTTTAATCAAAAGCTGGATGGGAAATAGATCAAAAAAGAACTAAATTGGGACGGATGGTTGAAGTTAGTTAAGCAAGAGATATTTTGTTCCTGAGCTCATTAAAAAAATAAAAAGACAACCTTCCCCCCAAAAAGCACGAGGAACACTTACATGCCAATTTGCAAAGCCTTTCAACAGGTAATGTAAAATATATTTGTGTTTTGCTTTGGACATAGTACCTGTTGACTCACCTCCGAGTCATCAATTCTGTCTGCTATCAACTGCTTAATCCCTTTTTAACTCCTTTTCAGAGAACAAGGAACAAAAATATCCTCCTGCAACTTGTTAGTTGTCCTCTAAGTTTGGGCAGAGCTGCACTTCCTGACTGCTGTGAAGAGCTGGGTAAGAATGGATGCGACATAAAGCAAAGCAGGAGTCCTGAAGCCTTAGTCACCAATCTGATGGACTTACTGTAAGTAGGAGTAAGACTTGTTTCTTACCTGTCTGCCATGCAGATAAGTTCAACGGTGCATCATTTACATTTTTTTTGCCATCACTAATAAGCAAACACCAGCATGAGCCTTTCTGAACTGTCAAAAAGTGTTGGCATGATTGAGGTGCCAAGCAGCTGCTGAAACCTGATTCAAAGACGTTTCCAGTTCATTTTTGGATGAGATGGCACCTTGGGAGAGGTTCTAAAACATAACCTTGTACTTTGTGCTGAGTTATGCTGTGTCTTGATGCAGCTGCAGTGTGCCTCTGTGCAGGGTTCTCCTCTGCAAGCTGGAGAAGGGTATTTCTCAGTGCATGACTGAGGCACTTCCTAGGCTTTTTTCCATCTGAGAGGATTGAGTAGACTACAGTATTTTTTTAAAATGATTGTTTGTGGAGGTGTATTACTGCCTATCTTAGAACTGCTTCAACAAACATTTTATGTTTCTTGTGTCTCTGCTAATCAGTGGTTTTACTTAACGTTAATGTTTAACAGTAAAATAAACTGCTATTTGCTTGAAACATTGGACATAGCTCCTCTCCTTTATTTTCAAAACTTTCATGTTGATGTGGTGTATTGTTTCCCTTCTGTGCTTCTCTCCCTGTTTTTGGTGTGGTGGCTACAACACATAATCAAGAAGGCAACTGCTTGCAACATGTAAGAGTGAGAAAAATGTGTCTTGTGGGTCTGTGAGCTGTGGTGCTATCAAATGAATTAGCTGAATTTGTACTTCCTGATGCTCTGCTCGTGTTCTTGTTTCTGTGTCACAAACCTCAGGGTGATACATGAGTAAGTGTTGAGAGAGGCAGGAGGACCTGAACCTGGTACTGACACCGTGTGGGTTGTTGCCAGGATATTCTTTAGCTCTCATTCTGTCAGCGAGAGTGAACACTGACTTAACCTTCCTGGTTTGTGTGGAGCTCGTGTTAATGAATAGTTGCCACTGTATAACCCTCAGGGCTCTATTGAGAGGCTGTTGAGATCTGATTTCATGCTGCACCTTAATTTGTACCCTCTCTTCAAATACTTCCGTTTTGTTTGCTTTTTTATTTTTTTTAATTCTCCAAATCTGGTGATTTTTGAAAAGGAAAACTAAAATGAAGGGTGGACAAAGCTTCTGGTGGTGATTGTTTTCTGTTTTTTATTTTTTCATAGGTTCATGCTTTACTTCCAAACACTTGAATTGTTTCTGTACTGTTGACAAAGCAAGGATGACCTCTACTGTAGTAAGTAACCACAATATTCACAATATTTCTTTTAGTGAGGTTTTATTTCTTTACAAGTAAATGCTATTGAGTGATGTCCTGATTAAATGACTTTTAAAACATGGGCTATTTACTGTTTTCTGCAGAAAGGGAAAGAGACGCTGTGAGGCAGGTATAGGAGTCTTGAATTAACTAACATTTCAGGTGCTCAGATACTTTTATCAGACATTTATGCTTTTAAAGCTCATTTTGGTGGGATAGCTTAGAATGGCTTCTGACTAGTTCTTGAAGCTCTTCCAGGATAAATGCTCCACAACCTGTTGCAGGCCAGTGTGTTTCAGAAATAGCTCTAGGTGTACCTGGTGTTGTCACAGGACAAAATGGGGCTGTAAGCATTTATCCTAGACCTGGACAAAGGCTGTTACTTGTCAGCATTTCTTTCTGTGACAGTGCTGTGACAGTGCTTGCTGTTTATTTCTACCCTGTCAGATGTTCCAGTGCAAGCGTTTGTGTGCCCAGCTTGGAGGGCTGGGCTCAAGAATCCCCCTTAGGCTGAGTTACTTTGGATCAGGAAACTGATCTCATCATACGTTTTCCAGCCTCACTGTGTGTTATTTTTGTTATCCAAAGTGTGAAGTTTTAGGCACGTGCTATAAATCTCTTCCTCTGTGTAAACTGGAGCCACTAGTAAGTGTCCGTGTGTGGGGTGTGTTTCTGTCCCGGCAGAATCACCGAGCAGAATGCTGAATGTGAACGGCTTCTGAAACTTGTTTTGTCCTAGTTGCAGTCTTACCTGTTATTTTTCATTTTCTCCCATTTTCCTTCCCCTCATCATCACCATTTAGGGCCCACCGCCATACTACGAGAACCACGGCTTCCAGCCAGAACACATCCATCCTGCCAGGCAGGCAGCAGGTGCTAATCCCTACCCACAGTACTTCTCCACAAACGTCCCATCAGTGCCAAGCTATGTCCCAAGGGTCAACACCCACCAGACCACTAGGCCAGTAGCACATTCATCCGGGAGAACGTGTGCAGCGAGTAAGTTTTGTTGGGATTTCTCCCAGTTTCAGACTTGAGATCTTCTGAAGTAAGGTAACACAGAAAAGGGATCTTCCCTTCCCACTCCTGTATTGAAGGAGCTGCCTCTTTGTGGATGAAGAAGTGACAGCTGGCTGGGATGCTGGTGTAACAGGAAAGGGTGATTTGAAGGGAGGGTGGTGAAATGGAGAAAAGTCTGGCAAAAAATAACTGATTTTAATGTCAGGGAAATATATAGTGCTAATGCCTTATTTGTGAACCTAATTTCTCTTTTTCTTCTTGCTTTCATTTCAGGTTTAAAGAAAATCCTAATCATTTTATTGTCTGTTTTAGTAGTCATTTGTTGTGCAATTGCTGCTTTCTTTGTCTGGTATTTTGGTAAGTTTTTGTTTGTTTTCCCTTGGGTTTTTTTTTGTTGTTGTTTTCTTTTTGAAAGAAAAGATGTATTAAACTTTAAGGTTAGAAATATACATCCTCATCTTGCATGTTATACTAAATTAAGGATGGGCACGTCTTTGTTAATTATCTCCTGGGAAATTAACTAATGTTGCTTTCTAATGGCTGAGTTTTGTTTGTGGGTGGGGTTTTTTGTTGTTTGGTTTTTTTTTTTTTTAATGAACAGTGCTGCTGTCACTTTCCCTTCATCAGGTAAATATGTTAAGAGAGGTCATCAGCTTTTTGACTCTTCAAAGAGGCTTATTTAGATGGCTCCTGTGGAACCTTCACTCTGTGGGCAGGACATGTGGGGCTGTTAGTAAAGGCTAGTTCCACCTCTGGCAAGGGTTTTTTACACTCAGGGAGAGCTGGCATGTGACTCTGCATGGCCAACACATCCTGCGGTGCAATTCTTTAGGGAAGGCACCACGGTGCATCCTCTGAGAAGCTGAACTCTGTTCTGAATTTGAACTAAATTACAAGTGAAGGCAGGAGATTTCAGTTAATGTGTATACCTTAACTGAAAGAGTGGTAACTGCAAGGTCAAGATGTGTTTTGTTTTGGTAAAATGTGAGCTCTTTTGGAGCAGAAGTGATTTGCATCCATTTATTTCTTTCCATGAGGCTTTTGCTTTGGAAGTGTGCAAATGTTGCACAAGCCCAGCCTGTCTCACTACTGTAAGTCATACAATGAATGATACATCTGCCTTGGAAATCATCCCCAACAGGATGACTGAGCTTTCAACCTGGGCTGGAACAATTCCGTTCTGCTTAGGTGCAGTTTGCCTTGTGCTATTTTAACTCTCCTTTCAATGAAAGCTGCTTCTCGGAGGAAATTGAAAAGCAATTTGCTACGTTTTTAGGAGCCTCTTCTTTCTGTTCTGTGAGGAAAAGAGCAAGAGAGATGAGAAAGTTGAAGATGTCCCTGATGATTGCATTGGGGTTGGACTAGATGAAGTTTAAAGGTCTCTTCCAACTCAAATTATTCCATGATTTTAAGGGAGTTCATTTAGAACTACTAGGATGACACTGTGATCTTAAGTGTAGGGGTTTTTTTCTACTCACTGTGATTTATACAGGGTGAGTGTAATCTTGTTTTAAATGACAGCAAAAGTATATAATTGTGGCACTCACTTTCTTCCTCCTTTAGATGTTATGCTTTGTCAGTGTAAGGGTGATTCCTTTTTGACAACTTAATGGTGCTTATTCACAGGAGACCAGTGGCCAAAATTCAGTCAGCTGCATCAGTGGCTTAATCTGACAAGTGATGTAAAGGACTGAGCAATACATCCTGTACTGTGTCAGGCTGGGTTTCCTCCCATCTCTGAGTTTAAGAGCTGCTTCTGATGTTTTGTGCTCTAGTGAGGTAGTCGAGAGCTGGCAGGGGGCACCCAAGGCTCAGATGATGTTTGGCCTCATGACTTTTTCTCACTCTCCCTGCAGTAGAGAATCATTGTCTCATCTCCCTGATCGAGTGTGGATCTTCAGGAGTGTGCCTGTCTCCCTCTCAGTGGTGTGATGGAGTGAGTGACTGCCCCAACGGGGAGGACGAAACGCGCTGTGGTGAGTGATGGCAGTCAAGTGCTACCTTTTAATTTGGGTGGAGTTTGTCTCTGGAATGAACAGTCATCATTGACTTTTCAGTAAACCTCGGGGGAATCATGTAAACCTGGTGGTCTTTAATCAGGTGTGTCTTTTTCCATGTATTTTGCATTCTTTGTTCTCCCTGTAATTCTTCGACTACTTCATAAATCCTTTGTGTAAGAAAGCTTGACTCAATCACTGTTTCCAATTGAAAAGATTCCAAGGGAGGCTAGAGAATGCAAACCTGGAGGTAGAAGGTGGAAACATTGATTTGTAGACTCCAAAGGTGTGGTATCTTGTTTCTGGCACTTGTGCCATGCTGGAAATCTCCAGCTGTGCTCTTATTCTCTCTGCGTGAACTTTTATTCTGCACACGCCTCATGCAGGGTTAGCATTTACTGGCATATGCTCTAAAGCTGTTCCTCTCCATTTGATTGAATAATAGGTTCTTGGAGAAGCTTGTTCAAGCTGTTCTTTTGCTTGAACTATTTTATATTAAATTCTTGTGCAAATAAATACGTAATAGGCCATGGAATGTGAGAGGTAATTGGTCCTTTTTACATTCTTGCTCTACCAGTGCTCCTCTGAAGAAATTTAGTGTATTAAGATATAATAGGAAATATTTTACAATAGGTTATATTTTATTTATACATAGTATGTCATAAAAATAAGTGGTTGTGTAGGTAAAAGATAAGATTGACCATTGGACTCTTTCGTAGAATGTGAAAGAGAATTTTGAGCAGAAAAGCTGAAATGAAAGGATGAACATTATCTTGTACACTTGCATTTTAAAACTGCTAGTTCTTTTAAATTGCCTTACACAAAAAGAATTAAGTCGTTGCCATATTTCTGGCTCTTGGATATTTATTCAGTTTGAGTAGAAGGCAGCATTAAATAAACATCAGTTCATACACAGAAATGGATATTATGGGTAACAATACTTTTAAGTAGAAAAAGAACAGTAATATAGTATGTGATGTTCTTGGTTTCTTTTCCTCCCCACCTTTCTTCCTTTTCTGGCAGTTAGACTTTTTGGACCAAATTTTATCCTGCAAGTTTATTCACCTGTCAGCAAATCCTGGTATCCCGTTTGTCAAGATGACTGGAATGACGACTATGGGAAGATTGCATGTCAAGACATGGGCTACAGTGTGTAAGTCCAACCTCCATCAGCATTTGCACATACATAGAAAGGTTAAGATTTCTCTTCCTATTTTTAAAAACTTGTCTGAGACAAAAAGCAGCTAGCAATCTAGTTCTTGTGAACTAGATTGGGATGGGTCTGATGTTATCAGTGGAGGCTGTTGCAGAATCCAAAGGGAGTGTTGCTCCAACAAGTAACGAGGTCTGGCACACCTGCCACAGTCACCTGCAGTGGGGTTACTTGTATCCACTATATTTGCTTATTCCAGAGGTCTCTCAGATCATATTGTTGCTCAGTAGCATCCAGTCTGACTTAAATTGTCATCATGAGTATTGCACAGAAAGCTTTGATCTTCAGAGGACACATGACCAGCTCTGTGGAAGAAAGAGAAGGGTTAGAGGTGACCTTCCAGTACTTGAAGGGAGCCTACAAGAAAGATGGAGAGGGACTTTTTGCAACAGCATGGAGTTACAGGACAAGGGGAAAGGTTTCAAACTGACAGAGTCCGGGTTTAGGTTAGATATTAGAAAAAAAAAACTTACTATGAGGGCGGTGAGGCCCTGGAACAGGTTGCTCAGAGAAGCTGTGGGTGCTCCATCCCTGGAAGGGTTCAAGCCTGGATGGAACTCTGAGCAACCTGGTCTAGTGGAAGGTTCCCTGCCCATGTCAGGTGGGTTGGAACTGGATGATCTTCACGGTTCACTTCCAATCCAAACCATTCTCCGATTCTATGGTTTTGTGATAAGATCACTGTAAACATCTGTGGCCCTGAGTGCTGCCCATGTTTTCTCCACATAATGCTGCAGCTTAAATTCCTCTGTGGTTGAAATACTTGATGTTGCTTCTCTGGAAAACCTGGCAGAAGAGCAACACTTGCTGCTCTTGTCATTGTCCCACTGAAATGTGGCTGTCACAATTTATTGCACCTGAACTGTGCTGTGTAAGTGTACTGGCAAAGTACATTCATTTCATATTTCCCTGTTACATGAGGTTGATTTCTGCTGTGCATATTGGATAAAAATATTATTTTAACCTGTTTGATGGGAAATGGAACTTGACAAATGTTAAAGGAATCTGAGTATCTGGCACTGTACCACACCACTCTGTTTATTTAAAAATAATTATTTTTTAGTGTAGTCCTGTCAGAAGATCTAGCTTGGCACAGCTTGTTGTTACCTGTTTGAAAACTGAAACTACTGAGTTTTATAATGGACTTTCTGTTTTGCAGGGATACATATTACTATAGTCGTGGAGTACCTGAAGTCAGCTTTAAAAGCTACATGAAGCTGAACACAAGTGCTGGGAATGTAGACTTGTACAAAAAGCTGTACAGCAGGTATCTTCATTAAATACAAACCTCTTTGCTTTTAGCAAGGGTCTTTTTAGCTGTAGTAAGAGGTGTAGCTTCTGCCTGCAGCATAATGCAAGCACATCTTCCAACAGGGATTGTTAGAGAGAAAGAGACTTTGTTTTTAATCTGATTGCAGCAATCAGACTGCTCTCCAATCTGTTTAAAAACACAGCTGCCTTTTTTCCACTCTTCCTCTCATTTTTTAAAAGAAAAAACGTCCCATCCTGTTCTCTCCTTGCTCTCTAAGAGGTTGCCATGTCAAAGGTACTTTTCTCAGGCTCTTTGACCACCAGGAGGAATTTCTGTGTAGTGACAGTAGCTACAAGCTGTAGCATATTCACGGCAGCTGGTGCAGCTATTTTTTTTGGTCACAAGAACACACAGCATGCAAAAATCGATCTTTCCCCGTGGAAAGCATAATTTCTATCCTTATTCAGCAATTCCAAAGTGTCTAGTTTCAAAACCTGTAGACTGCTGTGTGCCTTCAAACGTCCTGTGGCTCCCTTGTTAGTTAGTGGTTGTTTCTACAACCACTTTGTAAATCAGCTCAGGGTTTTCTCATGTTGTTCTTCATCTTGCTCCTCAAACCTTTTGAACTGGCATCTTCAGCTTTCCACATGACAGTTCTGGTGAATGCAAGGAATGGTGGAGGCCAGATGGTTGCTGGTAGGGTAGGTGGAGAGAGTGAAGAAAGGAGGAAACCCTCAGCAGGGAGATGAGGCTGAAGGCAGGGCACTTAGCTGGAAAGGGTAGGAAGCAGCTGTGAGGCTAACTGTGCTCATCATTTCCTTCACTGTGTGCCTAAGATACTGCTTGGTTTTTTATTTCTCTTGCAGTGATTTCTGTGCATCGGGAAATACGGTTTCTCTGCGCTGCATAAGTAAGTCGCTGTGGTTTTCACACTTCTGCTGGCTCATGCTTTGAAATGCCCTGGCTGGGAAATCCTTTTGAATCCCCGGGTTGTTTAGAGGGGCAAATGATTTAACTCTGCTTCCCAAGTTTCAGAAGGAGCAGTTTAAAGGGGCAGGGTGGGAGAGGAGACAAGGAAGATGTTGGATCCCTAGCTGCTTTTGTTTTTGCTGCCACTGGTTCTTTTAAATGACTTGCCAGTGTTGAAGCTCTGTATCCCTCACTCAAAGCCATCTTGGAATGTCTGTGGCACCTTTGCTCTCCAATGTCCAGCCCTTGGGCAGGCAGTGGCTTCCTGGTGGTGGTGGTTGTTGTGAGGAGTCTTCTGGCTGTTGACTGCTTTGTGGCACAACACAGAATCACAGAATCTGCTGAGCTGGAAGGGGCCCACAAGGATCATCGAGTCCAGCTCCTGGCCCTGCACAGGACCATCTCCAGCAATCACATCATGTACCTGAGAGTATTACCCAAATGCTTCTTGTGCTCTGGCAGCCTTGGTTCTGTGACCACTGCCCTGATGAGCATGGTCCAGTGCCCAGTCACTCTCTGGGTGAACATTCTCCTAATGCACAAGCTGACACAACTTCAGGCCATTCCCTGGGGTCCTGTCACTGATCACCACAGAGCTGAGATCAGAACCCTCCTCTTCCCCTCCTGAGGAAGTTGCCTACCCTCAGTCTCCTCTTCTCCAGCTGAACAGACCAAGTGCCCTCAGCTGCTCCTCACACACTTCCCCTCAAGGCCCTCCTTTGGATGCTCTCTAATGGCTTAGTATCTTTCTTACATTGCAGTGACAAAAACTGGTGTGTGTCTCCCCTGAGACGCTTGAAAGATGTAATGAAGTGCTGGTTTATAGTTTATGGTGAGCCAAGGGCAGCAGCTGCCAAACGATGTTTGCAGTTTGATGGAGGTTTAGGCTATGGAAGAACTGGGATCTCAGGGCCAGGGCAGGGGCCTGAGCTTTGGCGTATCCAACGCCAGCAGTGGAGAATCCACCTTCCCATTTGTTCCTTAGCTAATGCCTGTGTGTGTGATTGACTCCTCAGAGTGTGGGCTGTCCAACAAGAGCGTGAACATCATGAACAGGATCGTGGGTGGCAGCGGGGCTGTGCTGGGGCAGTGGCCGTGGCAGGTCAGTCTCCACGTGCAGGGCACCCACATCTGTGGAGGCTCCATCATCACCCGCCAGTGGATCGTGACAGCGGCGCACTGTGTAGAAGGGTGAGTCCCACCAGCTCTCTTGTGCAGCTCTCAGCTGCCTGAAATGCACGAATTTATTCAAGTCTCTCAACTTCCTACTATAAAACTCATATGCAGGTGTGAGGTAGAGTGTTTTGTCTAGGTAGCAGTAGGGGTTTGAAGTATGAAGGCAGTATTTGTTCTGGAGGAGGCTGGCTGCAGATCATCTGTCTGCTTTCTGCAGAGTGAAAGTCTTACTTTACATGTTAAAGGTGGAGATGAAATGGGATGGCGGTGTTGGGCACAGATACCCACACATTTTAAGATTTAAATTCAAGGCAACAAAATTAACACCAGACCAGTACAGCATTTTCATGAAGATGTTGAATTGCACTGTCAGAAAACCCAAAGAAAGCAGAAAAGAAAAAAATTCTTACGTCCTCAAATGTCACGCTTCTGTAGATATGATCAATTTAAAGTTACCTGTACCATTTATTTCCTCATATCTTCATGCCACAGGGTAGTAAAGTCCAAGTCAGTATTAAATGTAGATTTATACCTATCCAAGGAGCACTTTATGTAGCCATCAACAAGAAAAATAGCTGGTGCTTTGTACATTTTTAACCTATAAAGGAGAGTTGAGGGTGCTGTGGTACCTTGTGTACAGTGACAGAATATGTTTAAAATGTGGCTGTTTCTGTTGTAAGGAAAAACCCACATAGCAAAACATTTTTAATGTTGATTGGCTGGATCACAGTCTGAGGCTAAGGCAAGGAAAAATATCTTTGTCCTTAACCTTGAGAAATGAATGCAAGCATTTATTTTTGTGGTGATGTTATCCCTCCTTCGTTGTACGATTTGAGCTCTGTAGTATGCAAAAGCTTTGGGAATGGCAACCAAGCTGTAGCTGGCACAAACCTGACTTTCAGTCTTGATTTGGGTTTTTTTGGAGGTGAGACGACTTGAAGGCACTACTGCCTTGGGAATTCTCATGGAGGGAGTTTTAACAGTTGTGGGAAGTTTTCTATTAAGCGTTTATGAACTGTGGTGGAGCACAAGAAGCTACTTAAATTGCAGCTAGTGAGTGTGCTTAACATGAAAAACCCCACAGCAAAACCCCTGGCGTTTTAAAGATAGTGAAATTCCTTCACTAGATCATGTTTTTACTAATTCTGGCTTCTGCTGCCCCATGTGCTTTGGGTAGAACGGGTGAGTGATACCACTGACATGTGAGACCTCAGAAATGACTGCTTGATCCCTCAGCCATGGAAATCAATAGACTTCAGTGTTTCAGTCTCAGTCTTAATTTGTTGTGCTGAGTGACATAAGGGGATGGACAGTGATACTTAACCCATTTTGAAGATTGTTGGGATATATTTATGAAATTAGAGTCAAGCTTTCCTGAAGGTAATGTCTTGCAAATTGTTTATCTTCTTCAGAAATAGAAGACAAATGTATGAGCGTTCTTGGTCACGTGTACATTTGACTACAATTCCTGAAGACAGTTCTTTGAAGGTCCTAATCCTTGTCACCAAAGTAAACCTTCTAACCTTTCTTTTTTCTGTAGGCGATTTTCTGACCCACAGAGCTGGAGGGTTTATGCTGGGATCCTGAATCAGGATGAGATGTATGTTAGAAGTGGATACAGAGTGCAACAGATTATTTCCCATCCGGATTATGACACAGATTCTAAAGACAATGATGTTGCCCTTATGAAGTTGGAGTCACCACTGAGTTTTACTGGTATGTATTCTGCTCTTCTAAAGGCAAAAATCCAATGGCAATAAGCACATCTTTTAAAACTTAGGAATTTCATCAAGAAGTCACTGTAGGTACTTATGGGAAGAACACAAAATGTGAGTAGAAACACCTTAGAGATAGGGTAGAGGTAGAAATGGAGGGAACAGCCTCTGATTTCCTAAGTAGGATTTATTTAAATGTATTATATGGAATAGGGTGTTTGTTCTCATCTCAATAGTTTACTTTTATCCCATTATGCTGCATGGTTCTTAAGTATTGCTATTGCTGTCTGTGCAAACAGATATATATGTAGTGATGAAGCAGTTAACTAAATCCTAAACCATTGTGTCAAATAATGGAAAAACCCCAATGCCAGAACCAAACATTATAAGAAGCTCCTTTCATAAACAGATCATTTGTAAGCAAGGAGCACAAAATAGAGGAAAAAAATCATGATTTAAACTTGAAGTGCTTTTTGTGTACAGGTCCTTTGTATTTCAGTGCATCAGCTTAAAGCTACGAGAAGTACTTTGGAAGGGATTTTCTGCTGAGAGCAGGGAGAGTGTCTGTTTCCCAGGTTTTTATGCTACACACTTCTTGTATACGTAGTCACTGAATCCTGCTTGCGTTGAGGTTATTTTCAGTGGAGTTTTGCAAAGAGAATGCAGAGCTGTCTGAAGTTTTTCTTTTTTGTCCTGTACTGATCAGAAGAGCTGGTGTTAATTGTTCTGGCTAGCCTGATGGATTGAGCTAGAAGTGTTAACTGTGCTTGTTCCTTACTTCGAGGTGAAGATTAGGCAGATTTGAGGTGAAGATTAGGTAGGATTGAGGTGAAATTCAGGCACATTTGAGGTGAAGATTGTCTCCCTCAGGGAAAGGGCAGCTGGTAAACTTTGTGCTGCTGCATGTATTGCTCACCTGCAAAGCAGGTCAAGTCCAGAGAAAATGCACGGTGTGTTAGTGGCGGTTGTGCTAAGATATTTCATGTGCACTTCTTTTATGTCTGGACATCTGGTATTGCATCTGTTTGTTCTGCAGAAACTATACGGCCGATTTGCCTGCCTAATCCAGGAATGATGTTCCAGCCTAATCAGCAGTGCTGGATATCAGGGTGGGGAGCAGAGAACCAAGGAGGTAAAGAGTGGTTCTGGAATATATTGATATTCTGCATAAACATGGCTTAGCCTCTTTGGCCTGTGACTAACTGTTGCATGATTGGGCAGTTTGATCCAGATCTATTGATACACTTTTTTTTCACCCATTTTATAGTCCCCAGTATTTACTCTTGAGCATTCTGTCTCAAAGCAAGTTGTGATCTGTTGCTTTCAGCAGATTGCACAGGACCCTCAAATCAGCACTGAGGGCCAGAAATATTCACCAAACAAACAATTCTGTGCCCCTGCCAGCAGGGCCACCTCTCCTCCAACAAGGGTTGCTGTATGCCAAACCAGTCCTGTGGAGTTGGGAAAGGGCAGGAGCCTGTCCTTTCCCATCACCTCAGGCTAAAATAGCATGATGCAAGTAAATTTGTATGAATGGAAAAGGGAGGAAAGGTTTCCTCTGGTATGAGAAAGGTACCGGGTGGGGAGGGGGGTGCTGGGGAAGCTGAGCTCCGAATATGGGAGTTGCTGGCAGCTGGTGCTGGACCATGAAACTGTGGGGAGCTCCTCTTCACCTCTTGCAGACTTCTTACATCTGAAATGTCTATCCTGCTGCTTCTAGTAAGCTTGTTTCATCTTGAACAGTGCTGGCTGCTGGGATTTGTAATAGCAATGTAATGTGATGCTCATTCTAATTTTATTGTTACATGTTTGTGCGTATTTCAATTTCAGGTAAAACATCAAATAACTTGAATTATGTTTCGGTGCCCTTAATAGAACATTCAAGGTGTAATTCTCTCTTTATCTATAATGGCATGATTTTGCCAACAATGATCTGTGCTGGAGATCTAGCAGGAGGAGTTGATTCCTGTCAGGTAATTATTCCTAGTTAACACCTAATAATGATCTGATTATTGTCGTGGTCTTGCTCGCTGGCATTATCCATTTATCCATCTCAAACAAACCCTATGCCCCCCAAAAATAAAAAAATTGGCATGCCATGTGATTGGGCTTCTGGTTCCTTTTGTGGTGAATCCCTTTAAAAGCGAGAGCTTTTGTTTCATCTTCTGAATGACTGCCGGTGCTGAGCTCTCACTAAATACCCAAAGAGGGTGAGGCAGTTCTTACTAATGCCTCAAGGATGGCTTGTTGTCTGGTACATGAAAGTGATCAAATGCTTTTCATAATCACGCCATTATTGTCATTATTAATTCGAGCATTTTGCTTGTGAATGAGGAAGTCAATAATGCTGATCTTACTTAGGGCTCTGCTGCAAGCAGACATCATTTAATACCAAAATTGCTGTCACGTTTTGTTTTAATGACTCCCTAAAATGGTGTTTAGCTTTTTTTTTTAGTTGAAACTTAACCTATATTAAAGTGAAATGGGTTGTATCTTTCCTGGTGGCCAGGTCATTAATAATGTTTGTATTCTGTGCAGGGTGACAGTGGAGGCCCACTGGTGACTAAAAAAAACTCTGTGTGGTGGCTGGTTGGAGATACCAGCTGGGGAAGTGGCTGTGCTACTCCCAATAAACCTGGAGTGTATGGGAATATGACTGTGTTTACAGATTGGATTTATAAAAATATGCAGGTAAACGATTTTTTGATAATTTTACATGTCCCAAATCCCAAAATGTGATTTCATTTTTAGAAAAAAAAATAAATAAATGTGACTTGTCTGTTAATTAAGCTGTTCAGCTGGGAATCATCCAAACAATCGATAAGATAGAACATGAACTTTTGTTTTTTGTTTTGTCTTTTAAACAGGCAAGCAGATGACAACACTGTCCTTGCTGATTGATTTTTCTGAGGACAAGAATAAATGAAGCCATGGGTGCCTGGGATATTTATTCACTTTGCAATTGATTTTTTTGTTCTCTGAATTTTCTTTTGCAAAACAACATGAAGGATTGCACACTTGGTTCTGTACTGGCTGCAGTGACTGATGTTAATCAGTGAAGGATTATCAGAACGAGCACCTTTCTTCTCCTTGTGGTACATGGCAGAAAGAAATTCTGTAAACTGCTTGTTGAAATGTCTTGTTAGTTGAGTAACTTTCACTTGATAATCGGGTACAGGCTTATAATGGCAATTTAAATCATGATTTAATTTAAAATTTTTGTAGCAACATGCTGAGACAGGTGGGTTTGTAGTCTTTTAAATTAAACGTTAAATAATGTGAATGTTGAATCTCCGAGCTGCTGGTTGGCAATTTAAAAAGACATTAAAGTTTTTTTAGTATAGAATCATAGAATGGTTTGGGTTGGAAGGGACCTTAAAGATCATCCAGTTCCAACCCCTGCCATGGGCAGGGACACCTTCCACTGTCCCAGGTTCCTCAGAGCCTTATCCAACCTGGCCTTGGATGCTTCCAGGGATGGAGCAGCCACAGCTTCTCTGGGCAACCTGTGCCAGGGCCTCACCATCCTAACAGGAAAGAATTTCTTCCTAAAATCTAATCTAAACCTGCCCTCTTTCAATGACATGAGTACCCCTTGTCCTGTCACTACATGCCCTTTTTCAAAGTCCCTTTCCAGCTCCCTGTAGCCCCTTTAGACACAGGAGGGGGCTCTAAGGTCTCCCTGGTGCCTTCCTTTCTCCAGGCTGAACACCCCCAGCCTGTCCTCATAGCAGAGGTGCTCCAGCACCTTTATGGTCTCCTCTGGACTCCCTCCAACAGGTCTATGTTGGGGATCCCAGAGCAGGATGCAGCACTCCAGGTGGGGTCTCAGGAGAGCACAGTAGAGGGGGAAGAGTATATATGAAGGGAATTTTTCATGCACTACAGCAGAGGCACAGGAAAAAACAAACAACTGTGTTATCAGGTAGCTAAAAATCCTCAGGATCTCAGCACAGCAGTCACCCCAGTCAGATTGTTCCAGGTGAGACCAGTCTGATTGCCTCAGTAATTAAAAGAGCTCTTCTGCCTTAAGCTGCTCTGAACCCAAAAAGGGCAAGACCTGCCATCACTCTCGATGGATGTAGGCTGTGGAGAGGGATGTAGGCTGTGGAGAGGGATGTAGGCTGTGGAGAGGGATGCTCTGGAGCTGTACAGTGAGTTAAGTGTCCCAGTGACAAGCTCTGCACATCCAGGTTGCCTCTTGAACTCTCCCTGCTATGAAAGGCAAAGGGTAAGCTTTCTTGGCAAAGCTGTGTTGCAAGACCTCGGATTGCAGACATACAGAGAGAAACTGGATATTTTATACAAAGAAACATAAACCTATGTTTCTGTGTAACCAGATGAACTACCTCATTTATTAAATTCGGCTTCTGATTCCTTAGAGCTTTCCTTTATGTATCTGCCTGTATATTTTTAGCAAAATGTAATTAATATCTGAGTGCCAGCTCAACTAGGATTTTGAAAATAATTTATAATTGTCATACAGAGGATCAAAAAGCCATATCAAGTCACTTTGTTAAGAAGGATAAATCTTCATTGAATGAAATGACTCTCCTAGTCTTGTTTCTCTTTTGGTACTAAAATGAAATTGTCTTACATGTAAACACTGCACCAAATAAATTTTTTTTGTTTTTTTACAAATAGTTTTCCTTAGTAGTGCCTTATATCTCTTTGCTTGGGATTTTTTGGAAGCAGTTACTAGATTCAGCGTCTGAAATGCTTTGAGGATCTGATTTTAAAAACAAAACAAAAAACAAGGTGAGAAAAACAACTCGGGAGAGTTACCCCAGAGTTTGTTTTAATCTCACTATTTTGGGTCCTTGAACAAACCCAGGGAAAGGGAGCTGTATGTCGTGAATTTTGAATGTCTGTGATGGCTGGGTCTGATGAAGTCACATTTGACTTGTGAAAATGAATTAAAGAATGAAGTTTAGCCTACAGGCAGTGGCTTGAGGGAGTCATACCCTGTTCTGTTATTACTCCTCGCACTGCCTCTCTTCTCTAGGTTTTCAATAGCCCTTGTGTGTCAAGTGTGACTTGAGAGATACCAGGATGTGATAACGAGTTTAAAGTACCTTCAGAACAGAAACTAGGTAAATGTAGTTGTTACGATATCGGGCGCTTTTTTTTATGCCTAACCTGCAGCACTGCAAATCAATAGTAGCAAAATAGTGTAGTGAAATCTGGAAAACAGGCTGAAGTGATCATCAGAGTTCAGGAAGCTGTGTGCTGTAGTGGGGTGAATGCTGTACCACAGAAACCAGCCATCAGGTGCAGTTTCCTGCCATAGAGTCAAACACTTTCTGTCATTTCTAGCCTGAAGAAAAGGCTTCTCTGGAAATGACTACATGGCACACTGGTACAAGCACATTTTTTTTCTAGCTGAATGCAGACATCACTTTTGCTACACAAAGCACAGCTTTCCCCCTTAAACTACATCCTCCATATGAAAGCTGTCATGAACACAGTGTGCAGTGATATATTTTGCACTGGCTTCCATGAAATGAAAGAGCTTTTGGAAAAGTTCTCCTTGCCGTGAGTGGAAGGAGGAATGCAGGCCACACCCTTTAATATTTAACATCCTGCATGGCTTAATCCATTTTGGACAGTGAAATCCTGCCACCTATTGGATTACCTGTCAGTCCCAAAATTTCAGGCAATGCTCCAGCCTCTTAGCATTTCTCTGCAAATCAGAGAACTGAAAAAGGAGACTTAGCAGAGCCAACGGCATCCTGTGGATGTACTGATCAGATGGAGTAAACTATTGTCCTTCTAGGCTGGAACTGTTTGATCCTCACCATGTGCTAGTCTACCTGCTGGGCTGGGACTTAACAGTGGTGACACTTTGCAGAGTCATCTTTCAGGTGGTGGCAGGAAAGGCAGCAGCCACAGCAAGATAAAAACACAAAGGGAAATGGGGGATGGCTAAGATTGTGCAGTAAGCTTCACTGAGGAAAGTTAGTTAGTTAATTTGATTTCTACGGTATGTGCGTTGTACAGCTCCCATCATTAAAAAATTAAACCACAAGAAAATATAAAACCATCAGAGTAGCAGCTTTTTAATAATTATTTCAATGCTTGTAGAGAGTTCATACAGCAAAAAATGGGATAATATTTGTGTAATTACAACTCCTCCAGCTGAGCCCTTTACATGAAGGTAGCTGTCTGCATAGGACTGATTATGCAAAATAAGGCAGAACCGAGCACTAGAAATGAGCGTTAAAGGTCTGAGCTGATATTATATTTTTAGTGGATTATACAAGATTCTTCAATAATGCTAGAAAACAAAGTATTTGTGAAAAATTAGAGCGAGCTGAAGTCTCGGAGGTACTGGCAGGCTTTGGTGAGGCGATCAACTCGTTGGCTGAGATAGTTTCTGTGTTTAGCAGATTCACCGTCCTCCTCCAGGAGAAGGTTTAACTTGTCTTTGTCTTGCAAAAGATGGAGCATCGTGGTCTGTACGTTATCTCCGAAGTCGTGAAGGACAGAAGACAGGATGATCAGAGGTATCTGATTGGAGAGGCGTTTACTTGCTCCCTGCAGGATGGTGGGGAAAAAAGGCAAAATATTAGTTTCCCAAAAAGAAAGAAAGAAGAAGTTCTGAAAAGATAATCTGGGAAAAGGTGGTATCAGGGTTTTAAAATGTTGGATTGAGTTACTGTTGAAGAAGTGAGTACACCTATGAACTAAAAAAATGTTTGCAATTAGTCTCTATGCCTAAAGATCTAAAAAATAAGAGTTACTACTGGAATGTCAGCTGTTGCTTTTTCCCCTCAACAAACTAAAGCCAAGGCAGGTTGTTCCATACCTACCTCTGTCAGCTATCACTGTTACAAGTTATAGGAGGACATACCTGACAAACAGAACTTGTGAACAATTTCTGCTTCCAAACATATCTTCACTGAACACTACCACTATGATGTTATGGGGCAGGAAATCAAAGAGTGATTTTTCTCAAAGCCGGTAAATTCCTGTATTTCGATGATATTACTGTTGTGGTTGTCCTTTTAAGTGTAAGACAGCTTTGGGGTAAGTTTTAGCCTCGAGGGGAAATGTCCTCTGCAGTAATGAGACCAGACTGTGCCTACATTACATGTAGTGGCATCTCCATGAGATAATTTCCTGTCTAACCTGACCAACTGCCTGGTAAAATGAAACAGATTGTCCAAGAAGAGCTCGTGGGGTCCTTTCCCCTGAGACATCTGCAGGGTTTTTGGGCTCAGCTGGTGTTCTTGGGTCACACAAAGTTCAAAATTTCTCCCATGTGGGAGGGAGCTGCTTCCAGCCCTCCTGGTGCCGGGTGAGCACTTATGCCTGAGTGATTGGCTGCATCTGAGAGGTGATGTCTTCCTTAATTTTTTATAATACCTGACTTGAAAATGACAGTGAGAAGACCAGGTAGAGGCACTTTTCATTCATAAGCAGCCCATTTCCAGAGAAGTGTGAGGTGATTCTGGCTTTAGACACCTCTGGAGCTCAGTGGCTATGAATCCTTCGTGTGTGAGGCTGAACTCAAGCTGATAAGTACTCAAGACTAGACGTTTAGTTTGTAGTTTGCAGAGATCTAGTCAACAGCAAGCAATTTGGCCGAGTTGGCTAAAGAACTTATTAAGCCTATTTATTCTTTACTGACCCTATGAGAGAACCCAGGTGCTTAAATATCTGCTTTTCTGGAGCCAAACTCTACCCAGAATCTTGACAGTCCTGTCATATGTGACACAGTTTCATGCCTGCCATTTTCAAAGGCCATGGACACTTAAGAGCTTCTATCTCATTCAGACTGTATTCAGCCTTGCATAAGTCTCATGGAGAACTGGCTTTTTTTGTTGTTGAAAATGGCCTGTTTTTTCCTCTTGTTTTAAAATGCCTTAAGAGCCATTTTCAAAATGTTTAACTAGCATTTAAGACATACATGTTATAGCAGTGAGTATAACGAGGTGGGATGGAAGTGCTTATGCAGTTCTGCCTTTCAGAGAAAAGAGACAAAGCCAATGGTTTTCTCTCCATCAGCCTGAGCAAACTGAACAATTAATTGCAGGAATTTGTCAAAACCTTGCTATTGGAGTTCAAAGTAAGCTGCTTCTTACCTTACTGCATTATTAATATTGAACTTGTTGCTTTCTGAGAGCATTTCATGACAAAGCAGATCATGATACTGCATGTTCTCTTTCCTGTCTTTCTCTAACATCATCCTTTGTTAAAACATCCTATTTTTCTTTAAAGACTTAACTCCTGGGAAGCTATTTGCAGTGCAGCAGAGGCACTCTGATCTCAGAGGATCAGACAGCTGATCCATTTTAACTCGACATTTTATAATCACTCCTCTTGTCCCATTAGTTTAGGATCTGACCGCAAACCATGGACATCACTTTCTGCTGGCTGCAGGAATATGCAGAGTGGCTTGAGGCTGACCTGAGCTCTCAGGCACTGTGCCAAATGCCAGAGTGCTGTATGTAATGTTATAAAGCTTGTAAAAACTAGTGTTATTTGAAAACCACAAGATGCACTTGCTCTGGAGAAAGCAATCCTAGGATTGTTGCTTCCTTTGCTGGGGAGGGGAGCTGATCACCTATCAGTAATTTGTCATTATAGGGCCAAGGGGTCTTCCCCATCCTGTCCTCATCTCCATGCTGGCGAGTGACTGTCCTTTCCTGCCCCCAACACTTGTCCCCATAGGAAGGCCAGCAAGAGAGAACTGTACCGATGTGGGACTGTGTAGGGGGAAGAGTCACCCCTTTCTCTGTGAAAGGCTGGAGGAAGAGGAGAGGACTCCCTTGCTGATGCTGTGTTCCCCAAGTCCTCAGTGGGTAGCTAACAAGTGATTTAGGAGCCAGCTGTCACTTCAACAACCTGCAGGCTTTTGCAATCCTGCATTCTGCAACTACGTGCCCCCAGTGACTGTGCTGATACAGCCTGGCAGACCAGCTTTGTCCTTGTGTTTTCATCACTGATCAGAGGTTCTGATTAGATTGTACAGAAGCTGAATGTGTACCTGAACGAGACCCTTATATACCCTCTGGCTACCATTCCCTGCATAGCAGTAGTATTGTATGAAAGATTAGATTGACTGCAGAGAGATCAAGATGAGGGGTATATGCTATAACATTCAGGGGGCAGCAAAGCTGCTGTATCATAGTCTGTAAACTCACAGAGAAATAAGCATTTGTGTGAGAAACCATTTCCTGGACAAAGGAGGGCTCTTCTTTCGGAGCTTGAAATGACTTCTCTACACTGTTGGCCTTAATAGCATTTAAATCACAAATGTAAATGTCATCCTGGCAGTAAACAATCCTCTCCATTTTAAACTGTGTCCGGATACGTCTTTCAGCCTCTGCTGCTTGTTTGTCTTTAATGTCTTCAATTCTCATCTAGAAAAGAAAGGAACAAGAAGTTCTAAGACATTTGCTTCCATTGGAAAGGCTCAGCAGTGTCCCCAGGGAATGGCAAGGTGGGCACAATATTCAACAGCTCTTACTGCAGCGCTGTCTAATCCCAGACTGGCTCTTGGGAACATGGAGTAATGCTTTAGATTCTGGTTCCTCTGTTGTGAAAGAGCAGGGAAATATGGCAGTTTTGTCCCCTCCTTAAACACCAATGGGATCAGTATAAACCTGGTGCTTGAGACCCGAAGGAAAAGACAGGGTTGACAGGAACAAGCAGCAGTGGACACCACGTGTTCAGCCTGCAGTTTGTCCTTGGTTTTTCCATGTGCTTTGTTTGCATGTCACTGTTGCAGTAAGTGGTGACCGATGGGAATTCCATTGCCCCTCCTGCCCTTCTCAAACACTGCAGTTTCCTATCTGTTGTCAGCAAGTCAGCCCTGTCTAACCCCTTACTGTTTGTTGCTTCTGTGGCAGCCATCTGATGCTTTCTGGCTTTTTTGATACTTCTACCTAAAAGTCTGTGGGGACAGCAAGGTTCCTGCAGTCATCCTCATATTCCCTTAAAATGCTTTTCCTAGCACCCCTAAGAAAATACCCCATCTTTCTTCTCATGTCCAGTGTCCAACAGAACTTCTTTCCTCTCACTGTGATAAGCCCAAAGACTCTGCCTGAACACCTCTGTGTTTGGATGAAATAGCTTATTTGTTTTCTGTCTGGTTGGCCTGGAGCTCAGAAGGGTTTGATCATGCAAGTCAAATAGCAAATCACCTGTTTCTCTCACATTTGCCTTTGAGTTTCCTTTTTCAGTGGCACCTTGAGTAGACTCTGCCTCCTGGCTGCCAGCACTGCTTCTCATCTCTTCCTCAAAGCTCTTTCTGAGAAAAGGCCTTCAAGGACATCTGCATCATTTAACTCCAACCCAAAACATGCTACTGCCCAAACTGTGAGCAGTCATCCTCTAATTTTTTTCATTGTTGAATGATTTTTGACTTGTTTGTTCCTGCTCTTGTTGTCCAAGATGAGATTCCTGCACTGGCTAACACCCTGGCTTGCTTTCAGAGAGGGAAAAGCACTCTGGTAAACATGCTTACAAATCATTGCAGGACTCAAATCTGAAATTAATTATAAACTCTTCAAGGCAGCCATTCCAGGTTTTCTTTGCCTTGTGTTGTAAACATCAAGAATGTGACCAGAACAAATGAGGAATGTATACACTGCATCTTGTCACAGTTGTGCATAAGCGTTGTGCCATAAGCGTGGCCATCTTTACAAATGCCAGTCTGTCTTGCTTTTGACTTATTAGGTTAAATGCAGTGTCTCACCTTAGCAGCTCTGCTTAGATTGTAAAAATTAGCAAAATTCCTTTTAGCGATTTCTGTAAATTTCTCTTCAACCAGTTCTGAGGAAAGAACAGATAAAGTCAAATCAGGTAAGTAAGTGAGTTTTTAAACTATTGTTAATATTAGACTTGGGAAACTACTCATTTCAGAAATAGCTGAGCTGCTGTACTGATGCACTATGCCTTTAGGACTGATACAAACAATTAGGAATTTAGACTTCCAGGTCCAAGAGTGTGAGCAATTAAAGACCTCCTGTAACTGCTTAACACCTGAGTGAATGTATTTCTTTAATAAAGCAATTTCTGTGCTTACAACATACAATATCATAAACAGAAGCTGTGTTCCTAGTTTGGGTCTGTGAATTCCACTCCCTGGGTTTGGGAGTACCAAGCCACTTGGCTGGCACCATGTGTTTTTACTATCCTGTTTTCTTACTGTGTTATTTATTATAGTTACTTTTTAACTCCCTTCCAAGAGCCACTGGGAAAAGTATTAACAAATTCTGGAGACCACCTGTAGAGAATGAAGTCTGGAGAGAGGAAGCCAGTCCCCGAGTTGAATCGGAATTACTTCCCCATTCTAAAATATCCAGGCTGGAGCTCTTGCTCCAGCAGAGAGAGAGTATCAGCTTATCCTGGAAAAAATATTGTCAGTGTTTCCCACACAAGGCTGTGAGACGCACCAAGCACGTTGTTCAGGATCTCAATGGCTGGCTCCTCCAGTTCTATGATTTGCTCTTTGATAATGTCCTCAAATGTCCTGTAGTTGGTGAAACCTGGGAACTCCCGTCCACGGTACTGATCTTCGTATTTCCAGGCTTTACCGGGTACAATTTTTTTAGCTGAAATGGTAAAATAACATTGCTTTACTACCAAATCGCTCAATTCAGACATGTCACATTTAAGAGGGAGGTCTGTTTCTCCTCTTTGAATAGTTTTTGAGAAGAATAACTACTGAGATGATACTCCAAGCAATGCTGTTACTACAGAGCAGAGCTAATTTTGCTCAGTGAATGAGCCATCTCGCTTCCAACTTTAAAAAAACCCCCAACTTTAAAAAAACCAAAACATTCCAGGGACTCAACTGCTGACAAGCTATTTTTATTTAAGATAGCAGTCAATACTTCTTCGTTGACAATAAATCAATTTATTATATATAGCTATTATTATTATTATTGTTATTATTATGTGTTGGTTTTGTTGCTATTATTTAAAAGAGTGGTTCAGTGAATCACCAACAACTTCTGTGCCAAGGCCTTGATTTTATTGCTCTGCTGAGAGAAGAGAGACATCCCCTGACCTTTCTGGAATGGCAGCATTTACCACAAACTGTTTTTATTCCTGAGGCCCAAAGCACAACTCGCCTCACACTACACCAGATGGATGCTCCCGCCTTCTTGTTCCTCACTTTCTTGAGAGCAACTCACTGATGATACTGTGTCTGGATTCAAAAGCCAGGGCATGGACTCTGGGGTGAGCTGCAAGTCACAGTTCCTGTGCTTACCCCTCGCAGCACATTCCAGGAGAATCACTCCCCATGTCCGAAACTCTCGGCGGATTTTCGTGAACAGTCTGATTTCATCCCCAAACAGCTGCTCCTCTCCTCGCATCGTCCGGGAGATGTCTTGATTGAAGAATTTGATCAACTGTAATGAATTGAAGACCAAGCAGGCAGTGTAGCAAGCTTTCACTTTTTCAGACTAATTTGTGTAGGTTATGTAAAACTGCTGTCATTTGATGTTAAAGTAGAGACACTGTGCATGGAAAACATCCCTTCCTTACTTTTTTTTTTTTTTTTGCTTTAGATTTTAATTTTTTTTTCAAAACCATTGCAGCTAGAGAACAAACTTGATATTACTAGAAGGGGCCACAAGCTCCTGTAGTCCATTATTTTTGCAGGTATGGTGTATTCCTGACAGAGATCTGTCCATGTTTCACTCAAAGCACTTCAGTAACTGGTGGTCCATGCTGATGTTCTGATAACTTTTTCTCCCACAATTACCTCCTCGCTCTGCTCCGTGACCAAACTAGTACTGGTACTTACATCTGTGAGGAAAATCAGCTTCTCAGACTCTGTTTTGGGTGTTTCTCTACTGTACTTTTGTAGGTCCTGTAACGTTCTATGGAGTATCTCACGTATTTGGCTCTCTAGAGCTGGCAAAGTTTTCTGGGGAGCAAACAGTAAAGAAGGACATTGAGATAGGTTGAACATGCCTAGTTTTGGAAGGAAAACAAAATCCTTTTAAGAGTGACCTACACCTGCACATGATCTTTGCTGCTCTTAGGAATCCAAGAGCTTGCATCCCTTGTGTGATAGTGGGATAACATGGAATATGGCCTTCACTGAGGGAAGGCAGCAGCCAGGATCTCCCTGAGAAGTAAGGCTGGACCTCTCTGCAAGGCAGGCAGAGTACCTGCAGTCTAAGACAAAATTTCACCTACAGTGAGCCAAGAACTATGTTCTCACAGGTTGTACCAAGAAGATGGTGACTGTCCTGAGCAGGAATCCAGGGGATATCCTGACCACTCAAATCCTGATAAATACCTGATTGAACATGGCTGGTTAGTTGCTTATTTTCAGTAAGTTTGCATAAATAATTTTTTTCCCTTGAGATTGCATTTAGAAGTTCCCTGTATCTTATCTTCCCTTAATGGAATGAGATATATCACTTACAGATAAATGTATATAAAATAAACCCCCCAATACACTTACATTAGTGGAGTAATATAATAGAACAACTGCGTCTTATTTGAGATTTTGCAGACATTTTCAGTTTAATAGAAATTACTGTGTTTCAGTAAGCTGATAGCAGTAACTTGTCACCCAGATGATCAACTCTCCTCATAAACAAAAGGAAATATTACGGCTGCCATTGAAAAGGCAGCAGTTAGTAGCCACAAGTAGATGAAATGATCTGCAGTTTAGAGGCAAATCTGGTTTTTTTTTTTACCTCTAACTCTCAGTTCAATTTGTTCTCAGACTGCCAGATTGAAAGATCATTGAGCACTATCTATGCATATAAAGCTGCACTCCAACTGCATTCAATTGCATTCCAGGGCTGAAGGGTTGAAATTATTTTTGGGTAGTAGCTGAGCCAAACAGCTTAGTCTGGTACCTCTGTTACTTACAATAATGTGTTTCACAAGTTCATTTGTGAGCTTCTCTGCCAGATGAGGGATAGTAGCTTTTCCTTCTTTCACAAGAATGCTGCAAGAAAAGGGGAAAAATGTGGTTTTGGATAGCCAGCATGTGCAGGCAAGGAGGCAGCACTGATGCTCTGCTCTCACTAGTTCTATTACACAAATGGAGTAAAGAAAGGGCCCTCTGGGAAGTGCTGGTGCAGATGTGGCAGCAGCCCAGGACTCCCTGGGCACTTTTATTCGATAGTTTTTTGACAGCTATTGGCTGAGCAAAGGGAAACAGAGAAGAATCTGAAAACAGCAAATTCTAACAGCAGATGGGTGTGCTGCTGTATTTTTTCTGCATGTGTAAAGTTCAGATTCAAAGCCCTTTTCATCTGTATTATGATTGATTTGCTGCAAACTATCCCCTCAGCAGAGGCAGTGGCCTTTCTCATGCTGTGTTTCACCATGTTTTCCAGGGAAGAGAAACACTTAAGTGCTGGACTTGAAGTGCTCAGATGCTTAACTCGAATTCTCCAGGACTATTCTGAACTTCTAAAGTTCATTGCACTTCTCCCATGTATTTTGCATCCAGAAAACATTTTAAAAGCTATGTAAAATTCTTCTGGGTTACTGAGACACAACACTACATGGGCAATGAGAACTATAATATATAATTAATACCTGGTTTTGTAACCCTGAGTTAGATCTCAGCACATCATCAGGAAGCTTTGAAGTGTCTTTTTTTCCCAATTAGATCTTTTCTGTAACAAGTACCTGAAATGTCTGTGGCTCTCAAAGAAGTTCCTCTCCTGCTGGATTGCAGAGGCCAAGGTCAGTTTGTTGTGGATGTCCTGCTGCCCACGACACTTCACAATCATGTAACCTTTCTTGAGGGGGATTACCCTGTTTCTCATTATTTTAATGATAGATTCTTCAGTTCCTCTGTCCACCAGGTCGGGTTTGGTGAGGATCCCTGTGAAATTATCCAGAAAGTCAGTTGAGAGCAGAAGTTACAGCTGGGAGAGGTGCAGTAGAACCCCCCCCGCCTCCAGCTCTGTAATGTGCTTTATAAAGCCATTTCTTTTGTATTCTCCCTTTTAAAAAGCTCTCATCTCCTTGGCTTTGCACTGAAAACTTGCTGGCCTTCCACCAGGCCTTTTGTCTTGCAAACCTTTTTTAACACCCAGCAGCAAAGTTTTCCTACCATTAACTTTGGGATTTTCAATTTCCAATTATTCATAACATGAATTCCAGCAAGACATAAAACCAAGGGATTCTTAGAACTACTCAAGCTTTGTAAATAGTTGCTTTAGGCTGTTTTCTTTTTTTCCCCTCTTCTTCTAGTAGCTAATTTCACAGATCTGGTGTGGAAAACAGAACATCAGACCTCATAGGGGAAAAAAAAATAGATTTGCACTACTCTTCAATTTGTAGCTTAAAAATTGTATTACCTAGTGTCCTTTCTCCACTAGGGTCCACCTCTTGGGCCATTTTCAATGCTTCTGTTGTTGCAATATCCACATTACACGGCACCACTACCAAATTGATTGTCTCTTTGCAACCAATAATTCTTTTCAGTAGAATTTTGATCTGCAATTGAATACAGCAGTGAGGAGGTTCAGTGAAATCAGATGCTTTCAGGAAGGATGTGACCATTTCTAGCAATATGAGCCACTGTCTGATACATGTCACATATGCTAAGGATAGTATTTTATGCTAAAGGATGGCATGGAAACAGGTCAGCAGAAGAATTCAGCCTCTTTTCCTTGTGCAAATATCCTTATCTTTATCCAAACATCTAGCATGAATGAGACCAGACTGTTATTATGCCTATCTTGACAAACATGTACAGTTTAACCTCTCATGCATATAATTTTTCATTATGGAAATATTGAAGATATTTGATAATAACCACATGCAAGAAAATCAGATTCTGATATCTAGGTACACACTTACAGAAAGAAAGCAAGTTAGATTATATTAATAAATCACAAATTTATATCTCAGAAAGGAGAGTAAATGTCTGCCTTACATTTCAGTGGAGTATTTCTAGGGAAATAAAAAAACAATAGCCAAACCCCAAGTTGTACCTGACATTTAGTTGGCATAATTTCTATGCTTCTATGCCCATCTAATCAAGTTTCCCATCATTTGTGTTTTGAAAAAGCTTCACACAGTTCTATTGTGCTTATTCTGAAAAGTAAATTAACTCTTTTTTCCCCAGGGTTTTGGTAAAGATGCTCCTCTTTTCTACTTCTCATCCACTCCAGTCTCTGACATGCTGCAATGTGTGCAGGCAGCTGGGGGTGACGGAAATGTTTGGATAATGTAGCATCTGCTGCTTTCTTCTGAATACAGTAGAAAGATTACTATCTAGCAGTAAGATTAAATTACTCTTCTTCCAGAAAGTAAGGCCCAGGCAATCCAATCTTGATAATTTTTATTTGGTATGTTTAGTTTAGTTTTTTGGCTCCTTTTATTCCAAGTTCCTATTTAAAGGTATTTTAGGAGGAGCAATACACTCGGTGCATCACCCTCATGGCAGAGCTTGTCTAACTAGAGTTTTACTTGCATTCCCCAGCACTTCTTCTAAAACCAGCCAGAGGAAAAGTAGAGATCCACACACACACACATTTTGACACTTATTTTTTTTGCTTCTTAAAAGGTCTGCTAGGATCCTGTAAGGGATGAGAAAACCCAGGATGGGTCTGATCCTGATGGGCTCTGTAAGTGAGAGGTGACTGAGGAATGATCTTGTAAGAGGGACAATTTCCTGCCTTGCTCCACAGGACCTTGTAAGATCTGTTCACCATTGTCAAATACATCCACAGGGCTGGTAAGAGACCAGATTTTCTGGGGTGTATTTATTTTCCAGACTGAAATCTAGCCAAGGGACATGGGGCTGCAATGTGTTCAGTTGTGGCTGGGTATGAGGCAGGTTACAGAGGTGACCCTGTGCACAGACAGGCACATGAGACTGAGTTTTACCTGTTCCCCAATATCTTTTGGCTGGTCCCCCACAGCCACTCTGGCAATTCCAGGAAGATCAATTAGTGTCAGATCTGGGACATCTGGGGACCGAATTTCAAGAGAAATGAGTTCTCCACTAATGCCACCTCTAGGACCAGCCACCACATCCTGGGCTGCAAGGAGAAAAGAACAAGGCAATAAAATACAACATCAAGGGATAGATGAAACCAAAGCTGGACACAATGACTTTGAAAAGTACCTTCTACCACCTAAGGTTCTTTTAGGCTTGGCTTTTTCTTTCAGATCCAGCCACACATATAAATCCACTTCTGCAAAAATCTAAGGAAATTATTACACAGCACATGGATATGTGAAGTCCTTCTGGAATATAAACTGTAATATTTTACAGAGCATATATTTATGAAGTCTTATGTATGCAGACAAAATGCATGCAAATAAACCACAACGAAAGGGATCGGATAAAATATTGGTCAGCTGTAGAAATGCTCTCCCAATAACAAGACACTTTGAAGGCACTAATTAATCCTTGGATGCCTTGGTAGATAGATGGTGTTCTATATTCTTCACATTTTGATAGGAAGGTTGAGAGATCAAATAAATGGTCCCAGATCCTATAAGGTAATAATGCTCAAGCTGTGAACAGCACAGAGAAGCAAGAAAACCCCACAGTCATCCTCATCAGAGATTTTCAGCTCTTTAATTACATTAATTCATTCATTCCAATTGTCTTGCCACTTTTGGAAGGGTATATTGAGAATGTTCAAGTAATATATAGAAAAGTTAATAAAAAAAAAAAAGGAAGAATTACTACGTGCAGAGCTGTGCTGGTTAAGGAAATAATGATAATCCAACTTTCACACTTAGGGCAAGTGCTTACTGCTCTTGGTATAGGAACGATGATTTCTTACACAGCATGAAACACTCTAAGAGCAAAGCTGTGACCTGGGAAGGGCAATGATGGAGGCTGTGATCACAGCACTTGGCAGAAGTTCTCTATGCTGTCCATTCTGCCTCCTTGCAATTTTCTGCCAAAATGTAAGATTTCCATTCAGAGACACATCAAGCACTCTCTGAGCTTTAAACTGATGACAGGGACCATTTAGGGCTTGGCATGTTTACAATTTAACAGACAACCTCCTCAAGCTAGGAAACCATCTAATGACACAGCCTTGAGCCTCCATCATGGATCATGGATCCGTGGGTGGCATCCCTGCCCATGGTGCAGGCGTTGGAAGTAGATGATCTTTAGGTCCCTTCCAACTCAAACCATCCTGTGATTCTGTGATCACCATGAATCACCTTGATTCAGAGGAGACTGAGCAAGCCAAATGCACTCACCCTGTCTTACTGCTTTGTCCACCTCAGAGGCATTCTGGAGGTCCATGGCAACATTCCGGTAACAGATTTTCCCTTGCCATGCCTGGCCATCATGTAACCTTTTCAGTTTGAGCTCCAAGGGACATCGAGTAACAATACCTGCAGCAGTTCCAAAGAAGGAGGTAACTAAGGTTTTAAGTAAAGATCTTTGTACATTTTTTTTTTTTTTTTTTTTACAAAAAAACCCACCCAAGCCAAAAAGCAAAACAAGAACCTAAATGAATGCCAAAAGCAAATTTCAAAACTAGTTTTCCACATGAAGCTGATAATCTTTCCTGGGAAATGCATAGAGGCAGCTGATGCTACCTTTCAGTCTGTCCACAGTTTGGTGCAACTACACTGCACTTCTTACCCAGTGGTCTCTTGACCACTGAGCCAGAACATGTGCTTTGTTGGAGTTACCCTGTGGAGCCCCACTGGTACATCCATTTCTCAGTCATGGAATTATTCAATTTTAGATCAAAAGAAAGAGCAAGATTAAAAAAAAAAAAAACAAAGAAAAAAGAAAAAAGAAAAATCTCTTCCACCTGAGTAAAATTCAGGTAAAAACCTGAGAAAGTGACTTCTTACCATTGCCCCTGGGAAGTGCAACACCAGACAGGGCTTCTAGGACAGAACTTTTCCCAGAGCTCTGGTCTCCAATCACTGCAATTGCAGGCAAAGACAGGTCCTTCTCTATTCCAAGAGCCCTCAGGCTGTCAACGAGATCAATGCAGGGCCGGATCTTTTTCTCATATTGGTTGTACAAGGTATGTTCTGCAGCCTGCCAGGGTTATTAAACTTACAATGAATTTTCCATTTTTAAAATAAGTTGTTTTCAAAAAAACACCAAACCCAAAACAAAACCAAACAAAAAAATAAAATCAGACATCTTTTCTAGCTCATCATTCTTTAATAACTCCTATTTACTGGCATCAAGCTCTATTTCATATCACTGTGCATCCTTGCATCTCCATGTTATGTCTGTAAATATAAAAAAAAATCAGTTGAGGTTGGCTCAGTGGCCATCTCTAGTAAAAATACCAATTTTTGGAAGCTATCCTGAGAAGCTAAAGAGTAGGACACCACATTACTAAGTGTGCTTTGTTCATTTTTTTCAATAATTGCCATTTTCTTTCACTCATCTACAGATGTTCTGAAGACTGGTCCCAGTAATCACAGAATTTAGCACAGAATAGCTTATTAAACCTTTGGTTTGGAGTTTGAAGATTTAGTTTGTGCACAGACACCAAAATTCTTCTGCTGCAGCATCCTTAACAGGTGGTTAAAATCTTTGAAATCATCACAGCTCTTCTTTCTTTGACTCATTTTAGGCTCAGGTAAGGAATGAAGGAGTGGCTGGTTTTAAACGACTAATTATTGCAATTTTTTGGTTTTGATACATGTGCCAAATATTAACACAGGCTCTTCATTTACATGAAAACAAGCCAGATAATTTCCAGTCTTTTACAAAAATGGTCCATCTGCTCTTGAATATGCTCAACTAAAGCATATAAAGATCAGCTTGGTCTCTTCTCCCCATTCCTCTCCCCATGTTCCAGTCTGACTGCTGCATTTAGAAATTCAAGTTTGAGAACACCAATATTTTTCAGACATATTGGGCCAGGCACATTCAAACCAAACTTTTTTGAAAAGAAAACCTGAATTTTCTCTCAATCACTTTTATCCAAGAAAGCCACCTCTAAAAGTGTCTCTCAATCAGGTGTACTCAAATATCAGATTTTTTTTTTTTCCCTTCAGGATGAGGAATATAGAGTACATTACCAGAGACAGGCATTTTAAAACCTTATTGGTATCCCCTGACCATTATCTTCACTGTGATGTTTAATAGCTAGTACCTTCTCAAAAAGCTTCATTAACTATGTCACAGACTTAAACCCAATCCATTTTCAGTGTCAAATGGCCAAGCAGGTTATTATCAACCTTTCCTTGCCTTTCTGTTGAAGGTAGAAAAACCTCAAGTAAAAAAAGAATCTCAGCTTTTACGATTTCTCTTCAATATTTGTTGTTAAGAACGAAACAGATACATGTCACACATTAAATTGGCTTCTAGGCTGCAGCCATCCTTTTTTTTTTTTTTTTTTTTTAAGACCTAAAAGTTTTGTTTATATCTGCATATTAATTGGAGGTAGCTGTCCTCCTAGTTACACAAATGACTGCTTGGCCCTGATCCAAACAGATCTAATAAGTGTGGATTGCCCAAAGAGACAAAGGAATTCATTTTGGGGCACGAGGTGAACAAACAGAGCAGGAATGAGGAGGATCTATGCCCTCTCCTTGCTTTACCTTGTCCTGTTCTCCGTAATACTCTTTCTCCAAGTCCTTCTGCTCATAATTAGGCTTTCTCTCAAACATGTTTGCTGACATCTGAACAGCTTCTTCTTCTGTTTCTGGTGGGAGAGGAATCGCAATAGCTTCTGAAGATGGTTTTAAGAAAGGAAATACAAACCCTTCTTTCTTCTGGGCTTGTTTGGTTCTTTCAGAAGGTGGTTTGAATGCTGCATTCCTTTTATCCATGGCCTGCTGATTTTTTGGCCTACCAAATGCTTGCAGGTTGTGCCTAAGTGCTTCACTTAATAGTGGTCACTGCCCAGTCCAAACACTCTTGGGTGCAGCTCCTGAAATCAAATATGGGACAATGAGTGGGTCCAGCTTGCAACAGTGATCATGGCAGAGAAAATCAAACACTACTTTTGTTTCCTTATTCAAACCCTCAGTAGATACCAAGTGCTACAACTCTTCAAGACAACTCCAAAGGATAGACTTGAAACAACTTGTCCCTACCCCTCTTAAGATCTTTTTTTGTGGGTGTATTTTCAAAGCAAACAAACAAAAAACAAAGAAAAATTGCCATAGAAAAAGAAAATTGTTTTTGAGACAAAATTTTCCACCAGTGTTTGCAAACAGCTGGTTTTCCTCAATGAAATATTTTGCTGAAAGGTGCTTGGAGAAGCTCGGTCAGCATCTGGAGAGAGTGTGGGAATCCTTAACTACCAGGGGTCAGGATTGTAGGGCTGTGGGTCTACGTGGGTGGATCACCAGCAATGAGAGTGGGACACACACACCAAGCCCATATTCTGCTGTGAGGCCAATTCACCTCTCTTGTGGTGACACACTTGTCAGAGGCAAGTCTGACACCTATTTTAGAAGTTCTGTATCTTGGTCCCCTCCTCTATAGCTTAAAATCCCTCCCAAAAGCAGATTTTGCTTGACATGATGTTAGACAAGGAGCAGCTAGGAGACTTTATTTTCTTGTTCAGCTTTTCTTTATGTAAAAGTTCTGTTTTATTTTCTATGGGTGACTGAAGAAACTGGAGGCTTTTCACGTGATGTTTTCCAGGGAAAGTGATTTACAGACAGAGTGATTTCAGGAAAAAGAACCCCAGCAGTATTTTTTCAAAGCTAGATTTTTTTTTTGTAACCTTCCAAAACCAAGATCTGTTGAACTCAAAGAAGTAACTTCCTGTTTTATTAAATTTTTTTTGATTGAATTAGGTTTACAGGTTTTCTAATTTAAGTAGATGTCAAAATAGGATGATCAGACACAATGTAAGTTAAACTTTAAAAGTGTAAGGTTTAGAAAAAACACCACATACTGTAGCAGAGTAGTCAAGAGGAGATTCTGGGCCAGGCGTGAGAAGTAGGATACAGAGATTATGAGGATAATTATGATTAGATTTATTTCTAATACACTAAATATTACTAATGCAGTGTCCAAATAACAGCTCTGTCATCTACTATAGTGGATTATTGTCAGGTCAGGGTCCTTCCTGTTGAGTCACAAGTGAGACCCTCTTGCATCCAAAGATTCTCAGAGACGTTTAAATCTGTCCAGGTCTGCTTAGATTTTTCAACAATCTATGTCTAAAAAGTTACAATACAAAGAGGATCAGCCAGAAATGTACAGGTTTACAGTCTTTGGACTTACAGAATTCACAATTACAAAGCAACAAAGCACCCATGTAGCCACTTGAAGATTTTATTTCTGCGTTTGACTGGATCTCAAGTCCAAAAGCACTGGGGTTGGAGGTACCTTGCAGGTATCCCCGACGGGGGCGCTAGTGGTGGGGTGGGAGGGAGCAAAAGGGTGGGAATGGGTGGAAACGGACTCGGAAATTCCCTGCAACCTCGGGAGAGCTCTTGGCGCTATTGGCTCCGTCTCCAGCAGCATTTTATACCCTTTTAAGGTCGACGTGCACCAAAGTCAATCAACAACATCTCAGCACCCCTCATCTCTGGAATGAATGAATTACGCAAGCACCCAGTCACCCGGCAATGCCCACCTGGTGTGCTTATCTTAGGACAAACCCCAGAGGTGGAAGGGATGGGGAGGGCTGAGGATGCATGAGAAGACCCGACCATCTCTTGCCACACTCCTAGAAGGGGTGCAGACCCTGTGTGCGCACACACAGACGCAGCCTAACAAAGATACCTGCAGTCAGCAGCAGAGCAAACCAACAAGTGTGGATTTGTGAGGCTGTCCAGCTATTCTCCCCCTGCACCTGGAAAAGGTTTGTAGGTCGATTTAACCTTTTCCCGTGCCGCACGGGCACAGTGATTTCTTTGTGTACTGAGCCGTGACAACATCAGGTGAAAGAGAGGGAAAACAAAGCAAAAAACCAACCAAAACCAACAACAACAAAAGGCGCTGGAATTTTAAAGTGCCCTTCTGAAATGGGCCAGGATCCACATGTGAGATGTGACACCGGGGTGTGATGACACTGAAAGTCTGCCAACAATTTCCCTTCACCAGAGCTGCCCCTGCCTCCTTCCTTTCCTTCGACTTTATCTTAAGACTTTTGGCTGCCTGTGGTGTGGAAATCTCTCCCGGCAGAACACAAAGCGCTGTGCTACAGAACCACATCTGCACCATGCACCAACCTGCTCATGGTTCTGAAGAGGAGCTGCCTTGTTTTTCTCTAACCATCCTGGTTTTGCATCTCAAGGAGATTAAAAATCCCCTGTCAAGCCCAAAGTGCTGAGCTGTGCTGAAACCACACAGCTCTTGCATTTATTCATCCTCTGTCCAGCCAAAAGAGCACATGGACTTCTGGCTGACATGCCCTGACTTCAGGATATTTGGATAAACCTCACCGTTTCTGGGTGGTACATTTATTAATTCTAGCTGTCTTCTCAGGAAAAAAAAAAAAAAGAAGTAAAAAAAATCAAGCTTAAGATGCTACATATGAATACTGCTGGCTAGATCATGTTGATGAACACTGCCTGCCCCCCCATTACATACTTTATAACATATGTTCCAACTTAAATTCTCTCTCTCAGTTGTCCTTTTAAAGAGGAAATAATATTAAATAATGCTAATGTCTTTTCATTTTGTCACCCTAGAAAGCAACAAATTCTACTCTTGACAAACTTGTTTAATCACAACTTACTTTAGACTCTTATGCAGTGTTCTTACATCAAAAGGAATGAAGATAACAGTCAAAAATTGCATTGTAATTTTTTAGAAGAAGGAAAAAAGAAACTTACCTTTGTAAGTGTCCTGCAGAAAGGAGAGGCAATAGCTGTTTTGAACGTCTTCGAGTGCTTTTTTATTTACAGGCTCCACCTACAGACTGTGACAAGAATCAGGAGAAACGAAACCAGTTCTGTAATGAGAAATAGTTGGTTTCTCTTGAAAATGAGCAGGCTTGCTTTTTCAAAATACAGGGTTGCCATGAGTTGGCACCACTTACTTATCTTGCATCTGGTGTTACCATGTTGGGGTGAAGTGGAGATCTCACACCCATATGTTCATGGAGTCACAGAATCTTACAATGGTTTGGGTTGGAAGGGACCTTAAAGATCATCCAGTTCCAACCCCCTGCCATTTGCAGGGTCACCTTCTGCTAGACCAGATTGCTCAGAGCTCCAGCCAACCTGGCCTTGGACACTTCAAGAGATGGGGCAGCCACAGCTTCCCAGGGCAACCTGTGCCAGGGCCTCACCCCCCTCACAGCAAAGATTTTCTTCCTAATATCTAATCTAAACCTACTCTCTCTCAATTTGAAGCCATCCCCTCTTGTCCTATTACATGCCCTTGTGAAAACTCTCTCTCCAGTCTCCTCACTGAAGCTTCACAGAAGAGCACCCACACCTCTGTACCACTATGCAGAGGATGACACCCAGGTGAAACCAAGTATAGTTAATGATAAAGTTAAGATTAGTGAATTACAGATTATTGATTAATCATTGGCTAGCCTTAGGATATTTGGCACTAACACAGCAAATGCATTTATCAACAGCAATTCCGGATCTGTTATCCCTGTCACCTGAATAAACAATTTTCAGCTCTGCAAAATGGTCTCCATGGAAGTCCTTGAAGGGGCTGCTCTGTCAGGCAAATGTGAGACCCATATTCTTGAGGCCAAAGTTTCATGGTAGCTCTGGAAATAGTAATGTGTTGGTTTTTTCCCTCTCATTTCCTTGTATGCCATCCAACTTTCCTCCTGTTGTTTGGTGAATAGTAGAAATGAAACTCCTCGCAGCACACCTGGCCTCCTCCTCACCTGGCTCTGCTGCATGATGGGGTGTCAGGGGCAAATAGCAGAGGTACTTGGAAATACTGCCCATAAGCAACAACCCCCTTTGCCTGCCCCCCCAAAAAGACATCTCACTGAGTCAGCTCACTCATCCCTGCAGCAAAATCTGATGGTTTGAGTGGAGCCCAGGCAAGATGTTGTGCCCCACTCCCAGCAGTGTTTCCTGCTGGGGATGGTGGTCCTGTGTCATCCAGGAGACCCTTTCAGCATCCTCATCCCTTCATGTAAAAAACTAGTGGGTGAGGGCCCCCTCCACATGAGAGGGAGTATTTTTTCCATCTCCCAGTAAGACTTTCCAGCCCAGGCAGGGTGGCAAACAGTGCCACCACTCACCTGGCCTGTGCCTCGGCTGTTAAAGGGTGACAAGAGAGCAAAGTGACCAGTGTCATTTGGCTGCATTATGCACCACTTCAGGGCAGTCAAGGTCTCAAACTGTTTCTCAAGTCCTTGTGCCGTTTTCTCAATGTCACTGGGTCAGGATGCTGCTTCTTCTGCTATCTTTGTTCTCCTGCCCTCATTTTTTGTGTTTTTATAGGCTCTAAGCAACATCAGTATGCTTTGTTCAGGGGCTTTGCAAGTGAAATGCAGGATCAGCCCTTACTTCACACTTCTTTTGGTTTTGACAACTGCCTCTGTTGATCATCTGCTCTCAATTCCTGGCTGTTTTGGTGGGTTTCAAACAGCTTTGCTGTAGTCTATGGATCTGACTGAATGGCAGCCACACTGTTCCCCAGACCCAGCCCTTTTCCTCCTTCCTCATCCAGCAGTGACTCAGAGGGCTTGTTTCTGATCTCTGGCTGCAGGTACGTGGCAGGATGTGACACAGAGCCAGTGCTGCACAGGTGCCACCATGGCTGGGCGTGGGCTGCAGCTGGAGAACACATACCTTAAGGTCTCCTGGCCTTCCCCACCACCCCTCTTCTTGCCCTGAAGGGTATGGGAGACCAGTCTGAGTAGGAAAGAGCTTCTAAGTCATACTGTCGTCCCAAAACTTTCAGCCAGTGTGCAAGAGGCTGATCCACACACAGAGTTGAGGTATTTGATTGTCATAGTTCTGCACACAAAGGGGTTCTGGGCTGTGGGGTAAGGTTCACGGATGGAAAAATGGATGACACAGGCACCAATATGATGCTAATAATGCTGCCACTTTATTGAGCTTTCTGGATTACTTTTATACAATTTTTACCTATACTTGTCCATATTCTATTGGTCAGTTCTACTTCATGCAACTATCATACACTCTTTTAAGTGAATATAATCAACCTAAGGCGACATCTTATAGTCAGTGTCATCTATCTTGTTTTTTAGCTAAACTTCTCTGTTTTCTCAGACTATTGCTACAAACTTACTTTCTATCAAGGTAATAATTCCTCAGTTGATACATTAGCATTCTTTCCCTAGATTGGATACACTAGCATTCTTTCCCTAGAGCAAGATTGGATTTTCTAGGCCTGCTACACCAGCTTGCTTTCCCAGAGTATGGCTTTTAAGCTACTACACAGTACTTTCTATATAATATGCCCCAGCACTGGGTGAAAAATCCACAAAGCCAGCACGACTGTCAAAGCTTTTCACTATTTATCTGTTTTAGCAAAGAAAGGCATTAACATTCACTGGCTACAAGTTAAATAATTTTCTTATTAATTAGTATTCTATCTTCTATTGGTTATATGATTCTCTCACTCCTTATGCTAATTATTCTCCATGCTCAATCTTCTTTTTTTGAGTTGGTGGTCCCAATCTCCCCTTGCTGGAATTACCCTTTCGAGGTCTGATGAGCTGACCTGGTTCTGTTCCTCATAATGTGTTTCCCCAAGTGTCCTTGGTTTGCTGGTACAGCACTCTGTTGTGCCTAATTTGAGTTGATATATTTTCTTGAGTTTATTTCTTCTATTTTTTTCTCTATAGCTGCTGCAATTACTGAGATATATTAAACATTAATTATTTATTTGGGAGCTGTTCATCATTTCCCCCTCTTTGAGGCTACGAGGCCTGTTTCTATGACAAGACTCATAAGTCTCACTTTTTACAACCACCAGACATTTTTTTTTTCCAAAAGGAATCAGAGGGATGATAAGTCAGTCAATTGCTTCACAATATTTCATATGTAAATATACAGTGCTGCAATTAAGACAAAGTATAACAGGGTTAATATTAAGAGACAACAACAGGGTGAAGAGTCTTATTGAAAATCCCTGTAGTAGATGGTGACCACCCAAAGAGTGTCCCACCACTGATGTTCCACAAGGATAACTGCACCTTTCTTCCCAGTGTCAAATTTTCTCACTTGAACACAAAGAGTCTGGCTCTTCTCATCCTCTGGAATGCAAAAGAAAGCACCTTTTAAATCCAAAACACTCAAATAACTATTTGTACACAATTATTCAGTTTATTGCTCTTAAATCCTGTACTAGCCTACCCTCCTGAGAACTAGACTTTTTTACTGGTGGGATTGACATTCTCCAGGCAGATTTCAGTACTGCATTTAGGACAGAATTCTCAGGTTCCTTTGAGTTCTGATTTATTAGTAAACAGATTCAAGCCTTCCATGCTTTTTCTCGTGAGATACACAGTTTTCCCAAAAAGTTATTCAAGCATTTAACATGCACAATACATCTCATCCTAATAATGGAAAGGACCATTCTGGTATATAGGAATTCATGAATCAGTTGAGAATCTCCAGTTGTGCACTCCATGAGTTGTAAGAACAGCCACAAACCCCCTTTTCCCATTACTCCAACAATCAGAGTTGCAGCTTTTCTTAGCAGGCCCTTCCAGTGAGTTGTTGCTGAATGTGTGGCTCTACCATAGATCAAAAATGCCTGGTTTCAGTTGATATATTGTCCTACATTTCTTTCTTCTATTATTTTTTTCTAGAGCTGCTGCATTTAGTGAGACATGTTAAACATAATTTATCTATCTGGGAGCCCTACATCAATGCTAGTGATCAGATTATCAATTTTCAGCAGTGTCTTTGTTACATGATCAGTTCAGTTCTATGGTTTTGTTTAATCACAGCACTGTGTTTCTCAAAAGAGAGGAACTTTGAGTAGCATCATTTGCTGTGAAGGGTGAAATCAGAGTTCTTCCTCCACATGTCAAGATTTTGGTTCTTCTATTTTGTCCTGAAAAAGCAAAATAAAATCTTTACCCCCTTAGGGATAAAGGTTTTAGTGTAAGGAACTGAAAACACTTTTTATGTTTATATAATGATTTATGACAGCTTGTTTCACTGGCAACACAGTTCTGCAGATTAAGACAAAACAATAAAGGATGTCTAAAATAGATTAAGTAGAATTTCATTCAAATCTGAGAGTGTAGAGTATGTTTTGAAATACGTTTTGAAATTTTAATGAACAGAAAAACAGGACACAATGCAAAAGATGAATGACCAAGCATTTGTCAAAGCCATTTAAGATTATAATTTAAAAAGAAACTGTGAAATGTAATGGAAATGCACTAGTTGGCAGGTTCATTATGTGACATAAACTATTAGGAAAAATCCTTAATCATAAAATTATTCCTATATTATACTGGATGTTGTCCAGTCAAGCCTTATAAATCAAAGTAATTCAAACTGTGTTGCCTCAGGCTTTATCCTATTGAGCCTTAAAAGCCCTCAAGTATGGAGATTCCACATCCTCACTAGAAAATTCATTCCAGTGATTAACTAATGATTTTCTTTTTCTTCTTCTTCATCTCCACTTGGATATGTTCCCCTATGTTTCAGTTTATGCTGCCTGTCTCTCATTCCCTCAGAGTGCATCTCTGCAAAGAGCTCAGTACTATCATCTCAGATATCCGGGGCTGCTGCAATCTCACCTGCAGAACCACCCCTTTCCCTTTGTCCTGGCTGTGGCTGGGATAGAGTTAATTTTATTCCTAGTTGCTGGTACAGTGCTGTGTTTTGGAGAATCATGTTGGTAACACAGGGACGTTTTAGTTGATGCTATGTGGTATTCACTCTAAGTCAAGGACATTTAAGTTTCCCATGCTGTCCCAGTGAGGAGATGTACAAAAAGCCAGGAGGGAGTTCCCCATTAGCTCAGAGACCTGTGTTTTAAATAAAACTGAAGACCTGGTTTGTTGGTTTTATGTTGCCTACACCCAAATGGGTGCAAGATGGGAATGAGAATCACAGGTCCCTGCAGAAAGTGAGGAGAAGAGTGGTCCAGAGGATGGAAGCTGATGGTCTTTCTGTGACAAGAAGATGTTACTGCCTGGAGGTGCTTTGCAGTTCAAATGCAAAGCTGGTTCAGCACAAGGTAATGGAGACAAAATCAGTTTGTCTCATATGGTAGGAAGGAGTGGGTGGTGACTTGAAAACCTTTAAGCTGAACAAAGGAGTGGAAAGGTCACAGAGAAAAGATAATTGGGGGAGAGTCTATTCTCAGGATGTGTGTGTGGATGAAGGGTCTGAAAAATACAACACCAGTGGGTAGAATATTCTTCATGGTTCAGAGCAGAGAGAGACACTCTCAAGTCAGACCCTTTTCACTAGTTACGTGTCCCTGAGCCTTGTTCTTCCCTAGTAAGGGATGAGCTACAGGGAATTGGATGATCTGCTGTGTATGAACTCTTCCATCTCTTCCTGCAAATGTCTCAAGTGTATTTGTGTGTTTTTTGACTTGACTGAAGTTTGTATCACAGTACCAAGTGTTTGACATGCAAGTTTCATCCTTACAGATGAGAGGGACAGTCCCAAAGAACATGAAAAAAGGGAACACTCCTTGTTCATGTGAGTATCCATCACTCTGTGGCTTTCTGCTGGTCACAGAGAGGGAGCCAAGAGTGTGATTTGTCTGAGTGTGGTTTAGTGAGGCCTGAATATTTTAATCGAGGGGATCTTCTTCTAGCACAAAAATACCTTAAACTTGAGAGATCCAAGTTACTTGAAGCAGTTGCAGCTGCTGACATTATTATTACCACAGTAACCTCATGTGCACTGGACTAGGACTATCTAGATAATGAGTTTTCTGCAGTCTCAGGTCCATCTTACCCGTGTCTAGTGGGCTGTGTCCACTTCAGCTGTGTGCACAGACTTACAATTCGTGTTAGATACTTTCCCTGCTTCTTCACTGAACAGGGTTGTTAGGCATTGAAAGGGGCTGCCCAGGGAGGTGGTGGAGTGCCCATTCCTGGAGGTGTCCAGGGAATGATTGGATGTGGCACTCAGTGCTCTGGTCTAGTTGACATCGTGATGTTTGGTTAAAGGATGGACTCAAAGATCTTGGAGATCTATTCCAACCTAATTTATTTTGTGATTCTGTGATTGTTAGGCATGTTGCCCTCTGGGCAGACAGGGTGGTTCAGACTGTGCAGGGCAGACAGTGTCTCTCCTGTATTAACTGCAGTGATCCTTCCTTCCTTCTCCTTCCATCCATCCTCCTGTCCTCCTCCGTGCTCTTTCCCCTCTATGATCCTTGCAGAGTACTTCCCATTTGGTAGGAGTTTTTAAACAAAATATTTCCTTATGGAAGATGTTACTCAGACCACATTCCCATAATTACTTATGGAGCATCCTGTAGCTAGTGATCACCTCATCAGAGTGCCCACACTGGTTACTTTTAGCCAGCACTGTATTCATCAGCCAGTGCCTGACAAAACCATGTTGAACTACTATGGGAATGCTTTGCAGAGGGAGTTGTAATGATGTTCAGGTTAAAATGCTGTAACTGTAGGCCCTGGTCACAAATTTTCAGTGCTAGTTTGTTTGCCAAAGCCATTTTGACTGTCTGGACTCTAAATATTAAGCCAGTGTGTTTCTTTTTCACATTATAAAAACCTCGATTCCTATCCCAGAAGTAGCTTAAAAAGAATGTCTAAAGGAAGGCTATCAGAAGTTAGTTTGGGAACTGACATCTGAAGTCTCTCCTAGTTGTTGTCCACACTCTGTGTTTGTTTTCAGTTACATGTTGATATTTTCCTCCACTGAGAAAATGGTGAAACTCCTACAGGGACTAGATGATACAAACTCCACTGAGAAAAGGAGTAAAATTTGCTAAGAAGCAATAAAGAGCCTAACCCAGCAACAGCTGACAAGTTGACACACTATTTTTCTGTCTCCAAATTTCAAGGTAATTAGAAGTAAAAGCAAGTAAAAAAAAAGCAAAAATTGGACTAAAGTATCAAATGAGCAACAAGAACTTTATCAGAATTTGCTTTTGAACTGTGCAATGGATTGAACAGCCCCACAGAACAAACCCCACACAATAAAATTTCCAAATAACCCCAATGTACAGAAGCTATCAAAACCAGGAAAAAATGTCAAGAAAATCTCCACCCCCCTCAATGAGGGGAACAATTTCTTCAATTTATATAAAGCATTGTGATTAAGAATTGGAACTTCATTATTTAGAGTATAAACCCATTTGTTCAAGGGGTATTGAAATCTATTAATCATCATTATGACGACAGTATTTAAATGGTCATCAGGAGGTAATGGATCCTGACATCTGGATGTGTACAAGTGGTGATATTTTTATCTGACCTTTTTTCCTACTTTTGCAGCTTCTCATAATGAGAAATGAATAGAAGAACATTATCTGTTACAGATAAGGCAAATAAAGCCAGTTCCTCATAGCTGTTTAGTGTTCTAGTGCTAAAAGTTATGTGAAACAGGAAGTCTGAAGGCTAAAACACAGCATGTAGTATATGTGATTGTCCAGGAATTGCTCAGGTGTAACCAGCTCTGTGTGGCTTCCCGGGTCCCCCCAAAGACACACGACCACACAGACGTAGTGTCAGAGGAGAAATCCGTTTATTGTTTACAGGAATACTTTTTATAATCTACATATAGTTTATACTTTTCTAACCACTGAGAAGTAATTCTCATATCACTTCTCTCTCGTCCAATCAGACACTGCCGTGTTGTACAAGCATCTTCCTTTCATGGCATGGTCAGTCCCTTCACTTTCAGTTCAGCTCCTTCTTCAGCTCCTGGGTCCTAGATTCCACCTGCCATCTGTGACTTACAATAAACATTCACTGGCATTTCCCTACAGCTCTGCATGATCTTCCTCCACTTCTGTTCCTTTAATCTTGTTACATTAAAAATTACAGAGATGAGCTCCTCAATTCATGTAAAACAGCATTGTCAACAGGAAGGTAAGTGATAGCAGAGGACCTGGCAGAATAGTGTGCAGGGATTTTTGGTATCTCTTGAGGTGAATTAAGCACACATTTGTGCTTGAATACAGAAAGATTTAATGAACACTTCACAGTAAAACACAAAGAGAGACCCATGGCACCAGCCAGGTGACCAGACACTCAGAGACACGGCAGGAGCCAAGGACTCAGGAGGAAGAGCCCAGATTTGACTTGCCTAGACTGTGAGGGGATAAAAACTCAAGGTTCCTTAGTTTGGGGTCTCTCCTCAGAGGCACCAGCTTGACCTGTTTCTGTGTTACTGTGCCATGAATAAACTGCTTTAAGTCTGTGACTCTGCTGTGGGAAACTTGGGGTTGACCTGGTAAGGAAACCTGGTCTGACTTTGTGAGTGGGCTGTGCAGGGAGTCAAACAGGGCACCTATTGGGTCACTGGAGTCACCCACTGTGAAGGACCCTTGGTCCCAGAAAATTTTCTGGTGGTAGGATTGTGACTGCCAGAGTGGCTCCTGAATGGTCAGACAGGGAAGTTTCCTTAACAATGGAATGACAGAATCATAGAGTCATTTAGGGCTGGAAAACATCTTTAAGATCATTGAGTCCAACCCTAAATCTAACACTCCACAAGCAGGCCATGTTATCTTGAGAATAATTATGGGATAATGGCATTGTGAAATCTGCAGGGCCAGTTTCATGTCTGAATTTCATCACTTGTGTCTTGCAAATGTTCAAGTACTCCAGAAACAGTCTTTTCCTAAGGAACACCATGATGTCTGGCTGATTAGCTAAATTTCATATATGTCAAACAAAACTTGTATATCTTTAAATGCAAATTCCTTTAAGGGAAATCCCTGGAGTATTATACATTAGTTTCAGCAGCACTGGAAAATAACAGCTGTAGTGATATAAACAAGATATATAAAGATGTATAAACAAGGAGCACTTACGCTCTGCTGAGCAGGATGAGGAAACTTTCCTTTCCTTGGTTTTACCGTATCCCTGATGGAGCTGAAGGCAGCCCAAATAGCTGAGGGATATGTTGCAATCCTGCTGAGGTGCCCTGTAATAAAAACTGTGAGAAGTTATATCATAGAAAACTCTTCAGCCCTCATTTTTAGTACAGTGAGATATGTTTTAAGAGAAAAACAACAACAACATAAAACTTCACTGTTTCACCCATGGGATTGTTATGCAAGGGATGGGAAGATTGCACCACTGGGCTGGGCACCCATCTAAGGGGAAGTTTTGTATTATCACATGGTCCAGAAGGGGAGAGCAGTGGGAAGCAGCAGGGAGATTTACTCTGTTGAAGTTCCTGTCTCACAGAACAAGGTTATTCTGCATCAAAGTCTCACCAGCCCTCAATCTCTCCTCTAGAGGAGGTTCTCAGGAGCAATCAGTTGGAGCTTTACACAAATAAGGAGTTTGTGACAGGGAAGTCCATCAGGACCAGAGCTGTCCTGGCCCAGTGTTTGAAATGGCATGAAAAAGCCCTCACAGTTCATTCATAAGAGCTGTGGGAGGCAGGTCAGTAAAGAAGAAGAGATCACTCTAAAGCAGTCGCTGGTTATGTGCAGAGATGCTCCCAGGCCAGTTTTGCAGACAATGACGCGAACAGGGATGCATGGAGTTTTGATGAACCCTGAGGTCCAGGCACTTTACATGTCTCTAAAAATCCCTAGTTGTTTATTTGTGCAGGAACTGTAGCTGTGTCCCCCAATCCTGTCTGTCAAACTGGGCAACCAGTTCATAAAACAGCTCTAGCTTTAACATACTTGCACATGCACATACATGCACTTGCACATGCATACTTGCACATTCATTTAAGTATTTTAAATGAAAGGGAACCACAGCCTGATCAGAATATCCTCCATGTCAGGAGAAAGCACATACCACAATAAACATCAGAGTCCTCAATCTTTAATACTGGGCAAATGCAGAGCAATTATGTGTGGTTATAAAAGACACACTCATGATAAGTCACACAGCACTGACCTCTCAGAAGATGAACATTTGTTTTTCATTCTTCTGTGAAAGCAGGTTGCTTTCGTTTTCCTTTGAAGACACCAGCTCCAGTGGCACAGTGAAGGAGAGGTGATTTTCTGCTCTGATTTATTTTTCTAGCTCGTCTGAGTAAATACTCCTGTAGGTACACTGAGTATTTGGTCTCCTGTCTCTAGAGCAGGATTTAATGGTTGCTAGTGGAAAGTGTATTTATCCAAGTATGAACAGCCAGTGAAATCAGGCCCCCTCCCACTCAAATGCCAGGGACTGTGAGATCAGCCATGGAAGAGGAACTCCAAGATGTTGAACCCAGGGAAAGCTGAAAAGGGGTCTGGCTGGGAGTCCAGCATATTTATAAAAGTTGAACTGTCCTGGTGTTTGAAGAGACTTTCTGTGCACAGATGCAGTCCCTGCAGAGCAGCTCTGGACATTCCAGCTCCTCCAGTACATCCAGCACTCACAGCAGCGTCCTGCATTCTCACATTACACAGTGCACTGCACACTTGCAACAGTGCCCTTCACATTCACAAAAAATCCAGAGATACTCAAGGTGTAATTCTACTACATGCAGTCCATGAAGGCCATGATATCTGATCAGGTAGCAAAAATGGAATTTGTAGTCAGGAGTGACTTGAAAACACAAATAACTCTTTGGAAATTCTTACTTCCAGACTTCATTCCTCTGTTTCAAACCCAAGTTGTCACAGACCTCCTGGCCCTGGGGAGAGGAAAGTTCAGTCTCATTCCAGAGAACGCTGATAGGGGATTCCCAGGAGACAGAAAGCAGCTATAAAATGCACAACCATGTAAGACTTATTTGAGAAGTACAAATTTGAAATATGTGCTACTTTTGGCTGAAACATAAGTATTAAAAAAAAAAAAATTATTTTCAATGAGACCTGAATTGAGACTGGGACAGGCTAAAGTCTCTATGCTGTCATGTCTGGAAGAAGAAGCTGCTAGTGTGAAGTTTGTGTTTTCAGGTGGAGAAGCTACATTTCTTATGCTGCTGAAAATCTCCTCTGGAAAGGGAAAAAAAAACCAAAAAACCCACCTCATGGCAGAAGAGTGAAATTAAAACTTCAGGGTCCCAGGAAATACAGAACTGCTATTGCTCAAACATTATTAAAATCACCCTCCCCTGAATTATAGTCATTGTTCAGCATTTCACTGCAGCTAAGAAGAGATCAGATAAAAATCTCAGTCATATATTGCTTTCCTTCTGGCATTATGTGTAAGTAAAAGCATCAGCTCCTCTTTGCTTACCTGCGTGGATTGCCCTTGGTGGGAGTTCTGCTTTAAGCACAGCCTGGCTTGCAAAAGGGCATCTTTCACCTGAGAATTTTTCCTTCCTTATATTTTGCTTTTAAATATAGTGGAAATTTCCCATTTTGAGGGAGATAACATTAAACTAAGAAACTTGAAATGTTACCTACTGTCTGATCTATATTTCCTACCTCTGCCATCAAATTGGATCCAGAGATTTTTAAGAGACATGTCAAGACCCTGAAATACTTTTCATGCTCTTAAATGGAGAGATTAAAAAAGGACCTCGGTCCAAGTACTTAGTTCTTGATGGGACTGGGTGGCATTTTTAGACTGGAGCTAAAAATGGAAGCATCTAAAATGTCCATCAAAATGGTCAGGGGGTATGAGGGACCTTCCTGTGTGGAATGCTAGCAGCCTGCTCCTGGGGGAAATACTTGAAATGGGAGCCTGCCACTGGCAAAGCCCAGGAAAAGAAGGTCTGGCATGTCAGAGACAAAACTGCTGGCTTCCACCAGCCACCAGAGAAAGGCAAGGTGACCTCCACCCGTGTCTGTGACTTCTAGTGTCTGTCCAGGACAGGTAAGCACAGAAAGGTTGGGTATTTCTACAGAGATGCAGAGGATCTGGTAATACACTGCTGCCACCTGCTGTGCCATTCCGCTCTTAACCCACAAACCCACGCCCAAATCTCGTGTCTTCCCATAAGATTTGCCTGCTAGGGTTAGAAGAAGATGGATTGCTGTGCAAGTTTCATGGTGGTGGCTCCACATGCTGTACTAACCACCCGGAGGGTATTTCACAAAGCATGGTGAGACCATAGCACTTGTCCAGCCCAGGAAAGCACAGAAAATCACTCCCAGCCTGCTGCTTGTTGTTGGCAGTGTCACCAGGCATCCACCTCTGGAGTTGGTTTCTGGTCTAGAGCACCTGACAAAGAAGGAAGGAAGGAATGAAGGAAGGAGATCTGCATTAGGGATAATATACCCCATGGACTCACCTCCAAATAAAATTAAATTTCTAACTTCATGATCTTTTTATTATTTTTAAATTCAAAGCTACTTAACATTCCCCTAGATTAATTTTTTTTTTCAGAACTACAGTTCCATGAAAGCTTTTCACTCCTTCTGGGGAGGCAGCAATGCCTTTAATGTTGTTCAACTTGTGGGTGCGAAGTTGAAATCCCACTTTCAAACCAACTCTGCAAGATTGCCTCTAATTTGAAAAGTGATTGAAAAGGTGGCACCTTTTTTGCTAAAGCGATCACCTTTCCATGATTTCTTCAGGTCAGAGGGTTATCAAAGTACTTGAGGCTCCTCTGCCTACTATAGCTAAACACTGTGAACAAATTAAAACAAAGCTGATGACAGCTATTCAGCACTGCACACATTTCTGAAAAAGTGAAAACACCGGGGAGTTAAAGGACATTTTACAGGAATTTTTGCTGTGAATTGTTCTTGAGTGGTTTATCTTTGATTCAGATTACTGGGATGCAGCTTTTAACTGTTGCTAAGAGTGGGATAATTGGACAGAGCATGAAGAACAGAGCAAATGTAAGGCATGAGAATGTAGTAGTTGGACTACTTGCACCTGACCGTTAAACAGAAATCGAGATAAAATTTAATTGTAATTGATCTAAGATTAATTGTGGGCTTGAGCAGAAGGCAATGACTGTCAAGACCGAGCACTGCCAACTGTTAGCACTGTAATTATGTTATTTTTATAATTCAGGCGTGTAACAAAGGGTGATTATGATGTAAAGGAATAAATGTCCTGCCAGTAACATGAACAGTGCCTGAATAAATTATTATTATTAATATTATTATTATTATTATTACTTAGTATGAAGAAATAATGAAACAGCCATTGAAGTACCCATTTGTAACCACCTCATCAGTAGGGAGGTGCTAAGGAGCAACAAGCAAATCTGCCAAAGTCAAATTGAGTCAAACTGATTTGTTTCTTTGGCCGTGTCCCTGGAACATGGAGGAGTTTTCAAATTGGTAGCACAAAACAAGGGACTGTTGATACCAGAAAGCTGCTTGGAACACAGCAGTGACTACAAGTAGGCAGTGACAGCTGCGATGAGGGTAGAGGTTTGAAGCTTTCAAGTTTTACTTGAAGTTTCAAGAGGACTTTCAGCAGGAAACAAGAAGCTGCTGTACTAGTATTTCAATGTTGAGAAAAATGTAAAGAAAGATTAAAACATGCCAGATGAGTTTATTCTAGGGAGGAGAGAGTTGATGGGGATGGTCTTCAGATATATAATGGGCATAAAAAGAATAGTGATAAGTTATTCTCTGTGTAATTGTCTTGGTTCTTTTAGGATAATTCAGTATATTTGGGGAATAAGAACAACAGTGGAATGATACAGGTAGCAACTTAAGCCATGGAATCAGCCGTATGGGACCTTCTGAACATCATCATCATCATGGCTAGGCTTCACAAACGAAGATATGGGCAGGGCTGTCCCCACGCTTGCTGCAAATGCTCTGATGACTAAAAAGGCCAGTGCGGGACCGGCAAGTCTGGTTGCAAAAGGCACAGTGGAAAGTCTCCTTAGGTGGTAGTGACGAGGCACAGTCCTTTCTGTGTTGTCTTTTCTCCTCCAGACTGATTCTATGTGCATCAAGCATGGTTCTGATATTCCAACATGCGAGTGTCAATTTGGACACACCTCTGGAGGGAGGTGTGTGCCTTCGTCTCTTTTTGTTTGTTCAACCACATCGGAAGATGCCCGTTGGCCGCGGTTAGCCAACTGGGTGGGGGGTGGAGGCAAGCTTTGGTTAGGCCATCTTTTCCAGGCCCCTCTCCATGTGGATCAAGCAGCGGTCTCTTTGAAAAAGGCTGCTTGGTCATTCAGGATGTTGCCGAACAAGGCTGTCATCTCCAGGGTCAGTCTTGAGCGACCAGTGTCCTGAACCGCCTGCATGCAGAGTTGGGTCTGCGGCTCCCAGTGCACCTTATCACCTGCTGCTTTGACCCTCGTCTGTCGCTACAGGACTTTACAAATGTGGGTGTACCCTTCTAGCCTGTGCAATGGATTTTTTAGGTGAGGCTCAGTGTGCGCGGAACTGGCCCCGCCCCTTGCTCCTAAGATTCATCTGCCAGGGCCTAGCAAGCTTGGATGGTGACAGCGAAGGCCTCAAGACGTCGGTTTAGTGTCCTTCTCTGAGATGGATGGCCTCACAGGGCTAAACGAGCTCCATCTGCCCGGGTTGGGGTTACAGTTGTCCTTCTCCTAGGATGGTCGTCGGGAGGCTGGCGAGCCCGTCCTACCCGTGGACACACTTAGTCTGACCCTTCAGTTGAGACCTGTCTGGGTGGGAGACCCTACCGGAGGCATGTGCCAACGCAAACTCATAGGGGCAAGCAAGCTTCTCCCCCATGACAAGGGGGTGGGTGTCCATGGAGAAGGGAGCTTCTGAACAACAAGGGGACAAACAACAGTTAGCAACAGTGTAGACACACTTGCTGGGAACTTGAATAAACAGTTCTACAGTTTCCTTTGTGTTTGATTCTATAGTTTGCATGAACAAAACTTGAACTTGTGTGAAGACACTACAGTTTTCCAAGTTAAACTTCCAGGAATTAAAAATATTTAAATCAAACTATGTGGATTTTCAGCTTGAATTTGGTAAAATAATTCAAGTAACCGGATCTTTATATGTTAAATTCAATATTAACATTGCTGCTCCGTGTTGTCAACATCACTAAAACCAGCTCAAGAAATGTAACTTCTACTTCCATATATTTTCTGAAGAGAAGCAATGTTACTATTGAAATATCATGCTAGGGATTTTACATTACTAAATTCTATTTGCATATTAGTATTTAAAGGGAACTGAAAGAAAACACATACTAAAAAGAGTTAAACCAAAGTTAACAAGTTCAACCAAATCCCTAAAAATGACAATGTATACTGGTATTTTATGACTTCTTTTCTGAACATTGTAATTCCAAACCAGATTATTTGATTTCTACTCATAAAAATACCTATTCTCATTAGAATAAAACCACAGAGAGGAACAAAAGGTTAAATGCTGTGTTAAATATGACTTATTTTATAATTAGCATTCTGATGCTTACTGGGTTTTGTAGGCAATCTATTGGAGCCATAGATATAAAAATATAGAATTATCTTTATTAATGAGGTATGCATTTGTTCAAATCAGGTTTCTTGGGATACAGCCTTCTATTTGGATTTCAGCTGGCCAGCCATTGTATCTGTTCATTTTCTTGTCAGAGTGGTTTATCTGTAAAAATTAAATAAATTTTAAAAATCAGTAGTTAATTCTCTCTATTTACACACCAGTTTGTCAAACCTCACACAAGAGGAGAGGGTAATGGAGGAGGACTGGGAAGCTAAGTAGCACATCCTGCTTGGCATAATGGGTACAGATTCCACCAGTTTCTCTCTTATCCAGAGTGCTTCATCTATTTCCCAGATGCCTGCCATACTATACACTAAATTGAATATTTTTGTCCAGCAGAAGCTCTGAAGTGTGAAGAATATTGCAACAATATTTTGCACCAGTACAGGCTGGAGGCCAACCTGCTGGAGCGCAGCTCTTCAGAGAAGGAACTGGGGGTCCTGGTGGACAACAAGCTGTTCCTGTGAGCCAGCAGCGTGTCCTGAAGGACAAGAAAGCCAGTGGGATCCTGAAGTGCACTGGGAAGAGCATTGCCAACAGGTCAGGGAGGGGATCCTGCCCCTCTGCTCAGCCCTGGGGAGGCACATCTGCAGGGCTGGGTCCAGTTCTGGCTCCTCAGGACAGGAGGGACATGGAGCTCCTGGAAGGTGATTCTCCTACAGGGATGCTGAAGGGATGGAGCATCTCTGTGCCCAGGGAAGGCTGAGGGAGCTGGGGCCGTTCAGCCTCCAGACAAACCACTGTGGTCCCTTCCAGCCTGACCCATTCTGTGGTTCTGTGACATTCTGGGAGATAAAAAGATAAAAAAACCCCAAACCCACTGTGGAAGTCTGACATGGCTTTGGAGGGAATCAGCATCATCAAGGGGCCTGAGTTAAGTGTTGGGTTCTCTCATTTCTGTCTGTCATACAGAGGGCTTAAAGTGAACACAACAAGGTCACAAATGCAAACAGAAATCTATATAAAAAATGGTATCTTTAGTCCTCCTGAAGCCTGAGGGCAACTTATTCAGAAAGTTTTGTGGTTCAAGCACTGCTGCATTTGCACAGCCAATCTAAGACAGCTCAATTTTCATACAATAACAATCTTTAGTTTTGGGAGGTCTTTGGAATTTGTCCTTCCAGAAGAAAATATAGGTCTCTGTACAGCAAGTTGGACATTCCCAAACTGAGACTATTTAGAATATCTGGCCACTTCTGAAATTTGACTACAGATGGTTTAGTCCTTGTGTGGTAGAACTAAGTTCTGTACAAGGCCCAGATCCAAACACAGAATGATGCACAAACAGTCCACAGTTGTTATAGATAACTTACAAATTCCACACCTGAAAGTTATACCTGATATACAGTGAAAATAAAATAAAATAAAACAAATCTGACCTTTTCTTTTTGGATATCATCTGGCAGCTTGAACCCTTTGGCAGCTATAAAAACCCAGCTTGACCTGAACTTTATATTCCTTATTTCTTTACTTCCCAGTTCTTCTACTAATTTTTTTGCATCATTTTTCAATCTAGGAAAACATAGTGAAAAAATAAGTGTTAGAAAATAAGGAAGTGAAAAATGCAGAAAAAGATCCCAGCTGATTCATGCTTTAAGCATTAAGCCACAAGAAGCAAAAAATGAGAATTAAAAAGTCCTGAGAGCTGTGTTAGTAGATGACATTGAATTCACACAGAGAATTCACATTGAATTAATGGAATTTTCTTCCTCCTCAATAGGTTCCTGATGTTCCTACAGCCTGTTTGGAGCAGCATAGTGGGAAGAAAATTGTATCTCAAACACTATCTGATGTTTCAACCCATAGGTTGGACTCAATGATCCCAGAGGTCTCTTCCAATCTAGATGATTCTGTGATTCTGTGAACCCTTCTTAAATAAGGACAAGGGTATGAAATGTGGATTGTCATTTCCTGTATAATTATCTTATCATGAATCCAGCTAAAACCCCTTTAAGATTCAAAAGCATCTGAAGAATCAGGTTAGGATGTAACAAAGAATGTAAACCAGATACATCATAATTTTTGGTGTGGGTAAGTAACATTTAAGAATAAAGAAGCTTATGACCCAGAGGTAACAGCAGTGCCCTTGAGGAGCTTTTAACAAGGATAATACAATTATCCATCTTAGGGAGCACCAACATACACGATACGTACAATCACAGAAAGGACATGGATCAAAACATTTCAGGCAGGAAATGGGAGAACAACTCTGACTACAGAGTGGAATTTGCCATTCCTCTATACCATTACTTAACAGTAATTTTCCAGCTCTGCTCCTCAGCCTGAATAACCTGCTTACAAGGTACTTCCATCATCGTGAGTCGCCATCAGCAGGAGGGTCCCTTCCGGGGCATTCCTAATGAAAGTCATCATCTCTCCTGAGTGGTCTGGGGAATCAATCACAAGACTGATTATTCATTACACACATATCACATTCCTGTTCATGCACAGAAGGTCACGAGCATTTTTAAGGAGTTAGAGAACCAGCTTTCAGTGCTTCATAGGATTCTGCTTCTCTTCACTAACAGGTAAGGAAACTTAATGTTCAAAGTTTAGAAAGTGTCTTAAAAGCTATTCTGGAAGATGATCTTTCCAGCTACATCAGGATGTTAAGAGACAGACTGGAATACTTCCTATGATGATTTTGCAACTAAAATAGAACAAAATATGCTAGGAAAAGGGATTTTGATGAGTGAAGTATCTGGATGCAGTATCTGGTTAAGTGCTATTTTTACCAGACTGATATAATGGAGGGAAAAAAAAAAGACAAAAAAAGGGAGAAGAACAAGACAACTTTTAAAAAAATAACCAACTATCACAACCAACGTGAGAAATTCATCTTTTAAGGAAATATATGCCAGAGTATATTTTATGAAGACAGGGGCTGTTTGTTTCTAGCTGATCCCTGTTGATAGTACAATCATAGTCATTTGAGAGAGCCAGATAATTATACAAATGTCTTTCTTAATGCTGAAACACTAACAAAAGCTCTGTTGCACCCTTTTCCTTACCTCCTGTCCACATGTCAAAAAATTTTGTTGCTGTAACTTTTCCGGTTTTATCTGTAATTAAAAAAAATAAAAATCAATCATTATATACAGTTAGAATTTTCATCTAAAGCTCGGCATCTCTAATTTTGTCTATTATTTGGCTTCAGAGCTTTCTTTTCTTTCAGTTTTTAAATAGGAATATGGAATAACATAAGTTTAAGATATGGAGATAATATTTTGACTAACGGAGTCTGTAAATCATTAAGTGTGACTAAAACATTTTTATTACCTCTCACTTTAAAGAAAAGATTCATTTTTTTGTGTGCTTCCATGTTTTTATATCTAAATATACTATACTAAGTCACAACCATTGATAGGAAAATTGGTTAAGCTTAAGACTATTTGAATGAGTGTAATACTATCCCGTGCAGTGTTAGAGATGTTCAAGCTTTCATACCATTTGAATTCCATCAGACAGAAACACAACACCCCTCATTGCTGCATCAGAAACTGGACATGCAAATAATTAATACTTTCAAAACATTTTGGTTAATATTCATCTTCAGTTATGCTGCTGTTCAGGTGGTTATCTTTGGTTAAATAAGACATGTACAATTAAAAACGTTTTACAAATTTCTAAATCCGTGCCAACTGTGTTAATTGATTTTCATTATCCAAGACCCTGCTTGGATCCCTGCTATGTGAGAGGATCTTTTCTATTGGAAGTGCCTCAGTTCATTTCTAGTGAGAAGATCCAGCTTCCTGGTTCCTTTCTGGCTTATCTTTGATTCATTTATGGTAAAATCATGACAGCAGATTCCTCTGAGCACAGGACTCTAAATGACAGGTTTATCATGGGAAAAGGTGGCAAAACTCTGTCAGTGGTAAAACACCATTCTAGACCTGGGCTGGTTCTGAGCAGAGCACAAAAACTGAAAAAGTCTCACAAAGTTGGTTTTCTCTCCCTGTGTGCTGTTAGTCTGGGCTTAATGGTTCTGCCTTCTTTATTACAAAAAACCATATTCATTCAGAGAAGAAAGAGTTGTCATTAAGGAATAAAATAAGATAAAAGTGTGATGCCATAACACATTTATTGAGCATAGTCATTAGATTGACTGATCTAATTAGAAGAAATGTAGAAAAAATGTCTCACTACAGATTGGTGCAGGATGATGGACAGATTTACTTGCTCATATTTGGCATAATGTATTCAAGATGAATCTCTGCCCTCTTACTCTACAGCTGTTGGATGAAAACTCGTTTTTTAACTGTTTATCAGTTATAACCAGTAAAGTTTTTATGATTATTGGAAAAAACTGCAGTAGTTAACTGGGAAAAAAATTGGAACAGATTCTCGTTGATAGTTAATATAACCTTCAACAAAATCATGCAAGTTTAGACAAGGTTAATACTTAGCAATAGTGAGACAAAAAATTGGAATGTAAGTGTTTTGTGATTGAAGCCAACTTGACTGTGCCTGTGAACTCTCTTTCTTCCCCTCTCCCACAAGACTGAGGCATCAATTTTTCCCAGGATCCACAACTGGGACTTCATCACCATTCCCATTCATCTAAGTCAATATGGTGCCTCCAGATCTGGAATAAAGTACACCTTTTGCTTTCCAATGGTTTCTACTATAAGCAAAGACATGCAGTGGCAGTTAAATATTAATCAAGCTTTTAGTTTCTCTTTCTGTTCACTAATCGAGTCTGGAAAAGGAATTTGCACTCCAATTGCACTTCACAGCAGAACCGAAACTCTCAGTCACTGCTTCCCCCTTGTCAGTAGAGCAGCAGATATATTTTTTCTCCAGCCTCAGTGCTGGAGATCACAGATATTTTTGCTGAGCTATGGGTTTTTTTGTCTAATGAAATACACTTACGCCGCTTCTATGTACACATTTTCTGTTTTCTTATACTGATTTTAAACATGTTTCTTTTGTTTACCCAGAAGATTTTTTTTCTCACACAGATTTGTTTTTCTTATATTTGAGTAAAGTTTGCAACATTTTCCTTTCCCACATATACTTAACACCACAAAAAAAAAGAATAAAAATCCCAACCTCCAAAGGAACATAGGTAATTTATTGCTGTACAAAAGTATGTTTCTCTCTAACACTTTTTCTCTTACTTACAATTCACAGTGGCAATGTTTATACCTCTTCCAACATTACCATTCCCTTCACTTATAAGCCTGGAATTGAAACAAATACAATATTAGTAAAATGCATCTGATCCAAAGTTACATTTACCAGTACTAAGTAATTTTCTGATATTAATGCTCTCTTCAGTTTTTTAATTCAAGACTTTGTAGTAAACAAGGGCTATGGCTTAAAAATCTTGCACATTGTACCAATCAGTTTCCTTCAACAATGAGTCTTTCAAAAGGAGCCAGATGAGGAAAATACTTCATACAAATGCAGCCAGAAACATAAAGGAGAAAACCTCCCTCGAGATAAAGTGTGGTTTTGTGGCAGCATTCTCTGTGGACTGTATCTCCAGAAAAGATCACTGCAAGGTTTTGAAGTTACTCCACCTGTTCAGTTTGAAAAGCCATGAAAGAACCTGGCTTTCAGAAGCTGTTGACCACTCAATATTGGTAAACTTTTGCTATGCTGCACCATGGAAATTAAAAATCATACTGGAAACTAAAAGTTGAATGCAGCCTATGTATAGGAATAAACTAAATAACCTGATATTAGGTTAAAAAAAAAGCCGTAAAAATAGAGTTAAATATTGTCAGTTATTTTCTGGAGTTTTTCACAAGAATAGGAGCCCCCTGGTAGGAGCTCATTTGCTGCTACTGAATCAAAACAAAGCATCCTTCCTCACACTATGAAACATAGACTGGTACTCACAGCTCATCCTCAAAACAAATTTTAGCCATCTTCTCTTTGCCACCACCACTGAGGATCCGATAGGCAAAATTCCCAGGTGGGCAGGGAGCCCAGTGATCACATTTCTGCCTCTTGGGGACCGGGGCTACAACAGCAAAGATGAGAAAATGTTTCCTTGGAGGTTGCACAGCCAATTTCTTCACGTCAGCCCACTAAACTCTAACATATACACCGAGAACACAATCCTTTCATTTTTCCAGCATCATGGCAACATTATCACAGGTTTGTCAGGGCTTTAAGTCATCATGGACTCTCAGATATTTGGTCCAAGTGCAAAATCTGGCCCAAGGAAACAATGCCCCATTTAGGATGATCTGATTTGAATCTAGAGTAATTATTTTGTGCTATGCCATATAACAGGAAACAAGGGCTAGAGGGATAAAGGTTTCCTACCAATAGCTTGAAGTTAGTAGTTATTACTCTCATTTCAAGCCCTTTTTTATGCAGTAACATAGCCACATGTATTGGTTTTTCTGTGGCCAGGTTTTGGTGGCGGGGGGGGGGGGCGGGGGGGGGGG